>JAQFYT010000155.1:0-34017 GCA_034694925.1 Ceratophysella denticulata
TTTTTGTGAGAAATCATGTTTTTTTTTCAAATATATAACGTTTTACTAAATCTTGAATATAAACTGGTTACCTAATATTTGTGTTTGGGATTTTGATTGAAATCGCTTTGTTTATGAACTGTCAAATTTTCAGCTTTTGAACTATTGTCAATCCGGAATTTCGGAAATTTAATTTCAGACTCTCATTCTCATTCGTTTATGAACAGACCTCGAATTGGTGATTGATTACAGATAATTTAGTTGTTTTCGGGCAGAAACATAATAGAAATAACAGAAAGAAATAAACTTTAAATAAATTTAAATTTTAATGTAAGAAGACATTTAAATAGATTATTGCTTGACCACACATTTTTCTGGTACAAATTGACATTAAAACAATTATACCGTCATATTTGGCAAATATTGTGATTTGTGACTGGGATAGTTTGATACAAGAAAATATCCCATTATATATTATATGTATTTATAACCTATATATGTATTATGTGTATTTATAGCCTAAAAATATGCGCTGCACCAGCTTTGCCTTTGCGTAAAGCCAAAGTCGAGTCTTCTTTAATTTTCACCAACTCTCTTGATACGATGTATGTACATTCTGATATAAACAATTCAACGCTATATGCTATCAAATCTCTGTATGAATCAATCAATTGTATTAGAGATACTGCATACTCTTTGCTTTCTGTCCTGTTTATAAAAAAAACTGGCTAACAAAACAACTTCATCTTCATCTGGGCTTTCATCTCTGATCTCAGTCAACATATTTTGCCGTGTCATTTTCACTCATTTTTACAGTAGACATGCCATCTGCGATCGGTGATCGCCTACTTATTTATCTAACGTAAAGAAGCAAGCAGTAAATTAGGATAAAGGTTTAAAAAGGTTGAGATCACGGGATCGCATATGCTATTTGTATACAATTTGCTGCCAAAGTTTCCTGCAGAAGTGCAACTTCATTTCATTACCTATTAAAGGATATAATGATGATGATGCATGAATGATAGTGAATACCTAGAACGAGTTTCAAATTTCAATTCTTTTAGGCTATATGTATTATGGGCATCTGCCCGCAGAAGCTACCGTATAAGCTTTTCGCTTATAAGGAAATCATTAAACTATCTACATCGTATCAATCCAAGATGAAGATATATGTTGATTAGATTCCTTTAATTATTGCCAATCGTTAACCCTACCTGTTATTCTACTTATGGAAAGTGTGTAATGGCCTGCCTCAAGTTCAAGATCAACTAATAAAGAAATTTCGTTTTAGGTTTCATATTTCTGTATGCTTGGTTGACGTTGACCAAGCTGTGTCAGAATTCCTTGGATGGACAGGGAACAGGTGAAATTATTGTTAAAAGTTTTGTGTTGATTTTGATGCGCTATATAAGTATATACCTATATAGCGCATTGTTTGCTATGTATGTACATAGCAAACAAGCAAAATTTCAAGTCATCGTAACTTCAACTTAAGTTTCCTTAATGCTCTTTTGACGTTTTGAATTTTGGCGCTATATCTCGTAATGTTAGCTAATGGACAAAAAAATGGTGAAGAGACTAGACTAGACTATACTCTATTCTACAATTCGTAATGACAATTATATCTGGCGCCCTTCGCATCGCGTTACGAAAGGTAGCGCCATTAGCCATTACCGTGATTCATGTTTTGGAGACACGCCTCAAAATTCGAAACAAGAGAAGAACCTTAAGATTTGATTCTATCTACCCTGCTATTTACGTTATATTGGTACGTTATACGTTCGAACATCTTTTAACTGCTCATCTTTGATATCTGTACCAGATTCTACCAGTGCCAATTGCCAATTGCCAAGAAGTGTTAAAAGCTAAAAATCTAAACAATTCGCCTGTGTAGAAAGCGAAAGCGAGATCGTCCGTTGCCTTATATTTGAACTCTTCTTATCTCCTGCAGAAACTTGTAAAACACAAGATTTACCTTCGTAATATTATATAGCAATAAAATAAGTAAATGCTCGCAATCAACGAAAAAAATCCCTAAAAGTTATGTGGAGGAATGAGGTTAAATAAAGTTGAGGTTCAGTAGGAATTGGATGGAATGACCATTGTTTCATTACGTAACCTACACCTCCATGCAATAACTTTTGGTTTTTTGAGATTATGTACTGTATACCGCGTTTTTTCTATTGTGTACCGTTTCACACTGGTATCTGCAATAACAATAATAATACGTGTAAATCCTCAAATTCTTAAACCCAAAAACGCACGCGTCGTAAGATCTACAACTACATTTACGCTTATTGCTCCAATTCATACAATGCCACAAGTTTCCTTGTTATTTTGTTATATGTATTTGCCAACTTGATCTGTGACACTATTGTTTCTGAGTCAAGAGAATGAATGATTTGAAGTGTTGTTCCATGTGCTTGAAACGCGTCTATGCTTTTTGACCTGACCTTTGGAATGGGTCATGGGTCCTTCTTGCGTGTATTACA
Organism: Ceratophysella denticulata; assembly: GCA_034694925.1. Lineage (NCBI taxonomy): Eukaryota > Metazoa > Arthropoda > Collembola > Poduromorpha > Hypogastruridae > Ceratophysella > Ceratophysella denticulata. Next base: position 2,472 of record JAQFYT010000155.1, read on the forward strand.
GTGCTCAAAATCAAATTTTAAAGTGTGAATTACACGGCCTCTGCTTATACATAAAGGTCCTTTTATTCAGCTGTATTTTATAAAACTGTCACCCCACCGTGGATTAATTTTGTGTCACTAGTGATTACATACCAAACGTACGCTTGTCGTACGGAAAGTGTAATCTACGTCCCGTATGGTATGCGTTTCAGGGGGGTGTTGGAAACACCGCACAGCACTTACAGCCTAAACGACTAATTTTAACGCAAAAATGCATGAGTCAAGAGTCAAGGAATTCAATTCCGGTGATGGGCAAAGGAGCTACACAACGCAAAGTTAACTCTTTACACAACAAAAGCACGAAAAAAATGATTTTCTTGGGTGTTTTGACATAAACCCTTTAATATACCCACCTTCCTATTGACACACGGGTCTGGGAGTTTGAAAAGTTTGACCTATTTTTCACCATCCCCAAGGTCATAGGTCAAACCGTTCGTTCCGGAGATATTCCACCTTGTTCGGAGTAAACAAACTTGATATTGGGATATACCTAATTCCACGGATATTATATTCCACGACCGACCATATAATTATACTCCCTAATACTCCACATGCAGTAAAATTTGGTAATGGACTGTGTATTGAATGTAAAACGCGTAACTAATTCAAATTAAAAGTATAAGTTTTTAATATCAGAATTCCGACCAATTGAGATTGTATGCAACAACAAAGAATTAATGCAATTTTGCATGTAATTGAAACTTCATTAAGTAATACGGTCGCTCTTGGATTGGTCCATTTTTTGTTTTCATGTTTTGGCAGTGAAGATATCTTTATTTTAATAATTAGAGGGAAGTCCAAAAAGGTAGGGGTAGAACAGGTGTTTTTTAAGACACATTTATTTTTGCGTTATGGCTTATGACTTTCTTATCTACAATTTCTTTAATGTCAGTAGGTACTCCAGCATAGATCTTGCCTATGAAATTATTTTCAGCGTAATCGTAATATATTTGACAGTTTACTGATGAATTAGCGCTGGAACTAAAGAACTTTGAAAGTTTAAAAAGGATACAGAATTTTAGGTAGGAAAACTGGTACAATATAAATTGAGATTCTTACATATCCAAGTATTTATAAGTCAGCAATTTGTTTATCCAACGACATTTCTCAAATTAAAAATACGATTTACGCAAATAGATTTGAATTACACAGTATTCCCAATTCCCAATCTCGAAAACAACTGCGTTTTCAGTTATCAAGACAAGTTGATTAATCTTTTAACAACACAGTTTCAAAATGTGTTGAAATTTAGCTTAAGGTGCCTGCAAATAAAAAGAAGAAGCGTCTGGCCTGGCCCATCATCATCGAGTGCTGGTTGACTAGTTAATTACCGACTTCCGTCTAACGAGACACGATTCCCCATTACCCCAAATTGAACCATTAGGCACTTACTGTAAATTGTCCGAGTGTGTGTCTGTTTGGCTTCAGAACTTCAGGAGAAGAAGCTTTCAAGTTAAAGAATGATGGGAAATGATCTAATTTCCCGAGTCAACAACGTCAAAAGCCTCCTCGGAAGCTCTCGAATGCATGAATGATGCTAACATTCCATTTTATTGCATGAGACCCACAAATTAGCTCATTCATAACATGTACATACATAACCCTTAATTTTCACTCTCTATTAATTGCATACAGTAATGTCATAAATGCCTCTCAGCGATGTATAATATCCGGTAATTTGGATTTGAACAAAAAAATAGCGTCGTATCGGAAGGAAGTAATTTGTACGTGCTAATTGTTAATTACAGGTAGAGGTAATTGTAACGATCGGAGAATTGCACGCTGATTGAAATTAGTGTCTTAAGACATTATTTTTATTTTGAATTCTGGTGTATTTCGTAGAGTGTTGGTTTATGCGAAAAACATGGTACAGGGGTAATGACTCTACAGCTCTTAATAAACAATGAACTCTGACGTATGATGTGTCGTTGGAAAGCTTATATAGCATTGTTAATCTTAGCTTCTTTTACGAACGCTAGCGCCCTTCTCCTGGAACCAGTTAAGAGTTGAACCCATTAGCTAACATTACGAGTTACCGGCAAAATTCAAACTATTAAAATGGCCGAAAGTTGTGAAAAGTGCGTAGGACCTATTATATCACTACACGATAAAATATTATCGGTATCTTAACAATTTAAATTGATACGATCTACGATATTGCACAATCTTCCCATGAATGTATATCTATACCTGACACCCATCTCGTACATGTTACAGGCCGGTTCGGATGTGAATCGTGATGAGTGCAGTGCAATGTAGTTTCCGAAACAATAAACTTCTAAACAGGATGTAAAGTTACATAGTTAAGATTTACATTAGGGATGGTTAGTGAAAAATGCTCGGCTTTATTTATTCGATTTTCTTAACTGAAGAGAGTACATAGTATGCATATGCACGTGAAGTGTATCACTCAAGATCAGGAGAGAAGTCTCACCACAAGCACAAGAATCGTGCTGGATGTGACTGTAAATCAAGAATTATACTTACTCTATTCCCGTAGGTATGTAACTTAAGATTAGTAGAAATCTTTCCCATTACAACAAAGTAATTGAAGCCTGACATGACCAACATGAATTTTTTTTGATGAATCCCTTATATTTTATATTGGAGATTACAATAAATATAAATTCCATAGACTCGTTTCGGACACAATATTTAATACTTACTTGAAGCAACAGCCAAGTGTGACCAACGAACCTAACAATCCTATTGTTGTAGAAAGTCAAGTCGAAGAAAATCATCACATTTTCATCCTTACAAAAATCTTAAAAAGCCTGCTTTACAGCAGCTTGGGACCACGAAGCTTGATGAAATCTGGTATAGCTCCAAATGGACACAGACAGACGGACAGCATCGGCATAGGTCATCCCATAAGGCCCTTCTGGTTTAAATCAGCAAGAATAAGCCCACTATTGTGTTCTGTACAAGTAGTGCAGTGGCTACTGACCAGAAACTATGTGAGCAGACAAACCATTATGATTACCAAAGTTTATTTTGGTAGGAATTACAAACACAAACATAGAGGAATTAGTTTAGGTAGTTTACAGTTTACGTCAAAGAGTAGCAAAACGGTTCCGCTGCATACTCAAGATCTGGTTGAACTAATTCAACGAGCTATAAACAAATTACAAATTGATTATAGGTATGGTATGTGTGAATGTGATAACGATAACACACGGAAGAGCGAAGCTAAATAAATATACGTCATACTATAACATACCAACATTGGATTTGCGATTAGCAAGAAAAACGCTTTTTCAAAATCGTATTGGTAAATACATACTGCAGTTTTTTGGCCGGAATTTCCAAACCAAAATTGACCCTGCACCACACGCAGTAAATGCACCTAACCATGATTTATATGCTTATGCTATATGATATAAATACTCAAGTCAGTTAAGATTAGGCTAATTTTGTCCGATGGAAAAGCTACAAGTGTTCAAAGTCTGCCTGCCTACTCGTGTGCCATAAATATACATTTGACACGGGAAGTATTAGCTTTGTACGATTAAAACTAGCTTTGTTTATTAAATTAACGAGACTACAAATATAAATCTAAGCTTTCTATTAAATTACTTGTATTTTTCTTACACGGCAAAAGCTTATGTATTTTTAATAAATGACAAGTTTTACCCATAGAGGTATGAAGGTAGTTATTAGTAGACTAGAGAGGAACAATCAATGCCCGCTATAGTGCCACCTCCCAGTTAATGTCGGAGTCTAGCGGCGGGAAAAAATTCAAATTTCATGCTGGTTTGTTCGAAAAGTACGATAAAATCCGTTCGTTTATTTAGAATTTCTTGTTAAAGTTGCGTAAAACAATGATTTCTTGGTTGTTGCGAACGGCAACAGGGAAAGTTGACGATATAGACTCGCTAAAAATTCATTTCTTCTCTTGTTGTCAACGGATACTGGAATACACCGCGATTCGTGTAGACTTCATAATAAAGTCAGTTTAGAACCGAAAAGTCCCATATTTCCACTCTAGTTTACTAATAACTACCTTCATACCTCTATGGGAATTCCTTGCCTAAGAAGTAGGAGATAGATAAAGAAATAATAGAGGGAATAGAATTAGAGCTCCTGGTCGTGTGTGTGGAAGGTATCATTTTGTTTGAGGAAGGGTCGGAGCTCCCCAAGGAAAATTGGATTAAGGGAACGGAGGAAAGCACAGAAATCGGCACGGACGCTCCGCTTTCTCCGTCCAGGCAGGCAGCTCGGAAACTGGGAATGAAGGCCCTTGTGCTGGCAGACAGGACTCAGCCCCATGACTCCCTCTCCTCATTAATGATTCATTAGCACTGCACTATAAAACCCCTCCTCCACCCCACCGCCCTCCCTCCGTCTAATGCCCTAATAGCTACTTCCAAATAAAATAAAAGCACCTGCACAACTCAATAACACTCCGCCCACCTACCTGGGCACACGAGCCCTTCGTTCATCTCGGACCTCACTCCTGCTCAGAATCAATCAGTGGATTCTAAGCGGAGTGGTCTGGACGCAGCGGGTTGATCTGTTGAGTGAGTTGAGGTTATGATTGGGGCTGCTGGAGCGGGGATGAAGTCGTGTCATAAGCGCCGTGGTGGAAGCAGTAGTGGGTAGAGAGACCTCGGTGGTCCTTCCTTGGTTCCTTGGAACATTGGGACCAAGGCAAGGACAGAGTCATGCGAGGCCGAGCAAAAGGGAGAAGAAGAAGAAGAAAAGTACATTAAGGTTTCGACGTCCTTCTGCAATATTCATTCCATGTTGGTTTCACAGACTCCGTTCTCCTCTTGCTTATTGCCCTGAACGTGAGGCGAATCCCGAGTCCCTTTCATCTCTCTGATGAGATTTCCTCTCCCCTTACTGGAATTAACCCCACATTTCTTCTTTTAAACATTTATTCAGAGCCTCCAGAAGTCACTTATTCCATCAACTCCTTAATAAACAATACGTGGCGCACCCAACAACCAAATCTTCTCCAATCCCACACCAACCACCCACCTTCGACCCAGTCAGTCACAACCAACACCATTACATATCACGTCCAGCTTCCTAAATTCTCAACCCCTCTGGGCTGGTTCAACCTCAGGATTCAAAATTGTAGAAATTTCCATTGTGCTCAATTTACCATGCTGACGTTGTCTTCGATTGAAGCAGCTACAGCGATTGATATTGGTAGCAATAACGTGAAAGTAGCAGGTACATACTACGACTTGATGGAGCTCCGATGAACCAACTTCCACCAAGGTTGCATTTCGCTCAGAATCTTGCTGTATATTTAATTATGGCCGGTGTACCCACCGTCTTCCATGTTGCTGGCAGTCTAACTTTATTTTTAGTAGATTGACGTAGTAATCAAACCAACGAGTCATGTCAGTGGGCTGGGTAACTGATCTTGCCGTCATCCAGAAACCTGTCGAGGTTGAATATATGCAGCCTATACAATCATGTGTATTAAAATTAGAACTCAAGACTTAGCGGCGATTCATTCAAAACATTAAAAATGCTTTACGTAGGGAAAATAGATTTGATACATCTCCCTGTTAAATGAGGAATTTGATATCAATTTACTTTAACAATTTAGAAATAGTTCTAAATTAATTCATGAAACTGTTCAATTTCAAGAATGTTATAGCTCCTGCATTAGAATAAGTTTTAGCTTAGTTTGAAGTCCGTTGGAGTTGATTTTTATTTTAAATGTGATAAGTTTAAACGCTGTGACTAACTTATAAATGAGTCGGCGAGCGAATTCAGGTTCGGCTTTCTTGTTTCTGAATTTTAAGTACATACATACTGTGTTTAATAGTACATATTAGCGTTGCACGTTCTGTCAGAGATCACTCTTCTGAACTTGGTTGATCCAATCCAATTATACGTATTGTGTAGACAGACATGCTTGTTCAGGGACGTAAAGTTTTATTCTATGATATTGTCAAGACTTCCAATTCTCAGTATTATACTTATGTACAGCAGAAAATATTGGAAGTATGAACAAAAAATTCGTTTCAAAATTCTATTACTTTTGTTTTTGTTGTTTTTATTGTGTCAACTTTTAACTTTCTGTACTGTATGGTTCACATTGGAGAAAAGCTTTTTATTCTTTTATACAAAACTCGACTCTCGGGTCTGTCATAACAGGAGGGCACTGCTTATGCAGACATTCAGCAGTATTATTATTATACATGAATTTGCGACGTACACATACGTAGTACAATGTCTCTACGCGTACTTCTTACGATAGAACATAGAACATTACCATTTGCCATACAAACAATCCAGTTCCTAACTCATTTATACGAGTTGACAGCCTGGAATAGAGTACATCCATATATCAATACAGAATACGTCAGTGTAACATACGATACGTGTAACAAATTCATTACAAACAATTATTTTGGTACTCTGAACCCTACTAGAAATAGCAACGGTTTATTAATCCTATGTGTAATCTAATAGCCGTACATATTGCGTGAGCTTACTATAATTTTCACTGCGCATTTAATTGTTAGACAATGTTGTGACAGTCGTTCTACAACCTAAACTTAATACGCTTTTTATAAATAGAAATTGAGTGCATCTGGTCGTTATAATATGGAAAGTATTGACATTATTACGATATGATTAGCTTTAAAGAAGAAAAGACTTGTTAGAGCCTAGACCATACACAATTCTAACAAGCTAAGCTAGCGAGCATGTTTTTAAAGAAATATATGTTGTGTAGTGTATAGGAATACTGAAGGTATATTATAGTTAGCCTAATGTAATGATAAGATTTCCGTATTTTTGTCTTCGTAAATATACGCTCCACGCGTCGCGGATGAAGTTGACGGAAGAATACAAATAGGATACTTATCCCTTGTCGTCTATTTTTGTTATGTTTTATTTCTCAAGGAATAACTTTCTCCATGCACATATAGTCTACTCGTGTATGAGTACAGTAGCATAATTTTGTATATCAAGGGTTTAATGCCAACAGGGAAACATGACTCCATAGTTTTCTTTATTATTGGATTTCCTAAGTTTGACTAAACTCAAGTGAGACGGGGAAGGAAGGAGGCTCGGCCTAAAATTAATATTCAATGCACACTTTCAACCCTTCAAATTATTATTGGAATTCTAATAGAACAAAATTGTCACACGCACACTTCCTTGCATCAATTTAAGCCCCCACGTAGTTCCCTTATTTAGCACTCCCAAATTTCACAAACTAGTGTTCACTAGAGAGAAAAATATTTGGCACTAATTGATAAGTTTGCAAATTTCAATGTCAAGGTTTGAAGTAGATGAGATACACAACCAACCGTAACTTGTACACTTTACTAGTCTATACATACTTACGATAAGTTACAAAGAAACTTATATCAGTGCATTCTTGTCTTGTGTAACTCTTAATATCTAGTACTCCTAATTTTAGAAAGTAGAACTGATGAACTATTTAAATAAGTATTTCTGTGTACGTATTATTTGCTTGTTTGTTTATTTGACGAGCACCACAACTGCACGTTATGCCAGACATCATAGCGAGTGTATTTAAAGAGATATTTGCAACCAAAGTCCGCGAAGTTATGGGTAAAACAAGCATCAAACCAATATTCTGCTTGGAGTTACACACGGTTCCTTCAGCTTGGGTCATTCATAAAATTAGAGTATTATAAAAGTCTAATTAGCGTGGTGGAGAAGAGAAAGTTCCAACTGAGAGAAAGAGCAGGAAGCGTTGTGACCGTGAGGTATGGGTGAAGGGTGAAACCTGTCAAGACAAACATAAGATTTGAGATTAGCTCCTGATCCTCTCCTTCACTCAACTCAGAAGGAATATCACAAATGCATCTTCCAGCCATCCAGTAAAATCAATCATTGGGATCTGCTCTGGGGATAGACCTTGGCTTAACACCAAATCCCAGCCCATCAAAAATAATACCGTGTAGTTTATCACACGTATAGGAGTCAAAGTCCCCGATCGAGCTGTGTGTCAGGCTGAAATCTGGATTTGGGGCGTGGAGTAACAACACACCTGAGCTTTCCGTGGCGGACGACGCGGACTCGACCGCGGGGACCTTCAACGATTCATTTTCATTTTGGCGAGGACGTCGTCCATCGTCCACGATTAAGTCATTGATGCCGGACTCGTCACTCCTGCCCTTGTTTCCGCCAGCCGGTTTCCCCGGATTCCGCTTCTCATCCGTCTTCGAGATGGGCTTAAGTCTCAACACACCCACTGGATCTGGAAATACAGATAGATGTGGAGATTCTCAGCGTGAGCAACTCCTCGTTTTTATGTTCCCAGAGCCCAATGAATCATCCCGCCTTTCCTACTCCGCTACTGGGCTAATAAACAAGAGCAGAGGGTTGGAAAATGCAAAAATAGGAGCGTGTACAAGTCTTATGACAAACTGCTCTGCCATTCCGAGCACTGTAATGTAATACAGAGATTACTTTTATACCACTTGACTTTCTGGGAGCATGAGGAACCGCTCCAACCAAGCTCGTAAGCGACGACAAGACGGGAAATATATTGTTCCATTATGCTTATTGTTCAGAGAAAAGAAAGGGGTTAAAATCTTCTTGACATTTCGTGATAAACATGGAAATGGTGCTCTCTTTCAGTCCGAATCTCCGTGCCCATGCCATGATGGCCCTGGTGGAAGTGGCTCGGAAAAAGCAGAGAAAGTCAATTGGGAGCCAGAGGAGATGTGGAGAGTCTTCTATGTACCATGTGAGTGGGAGGCTGGGTTGATTGGGGAGATGGAGTGGACGCGGTGTCCCTGTTGCCTAATAGTCTCTTCACTACACACCCATTCAAATCATTAGTTGCCTTTTGTAGCCCGCAACCAATTTTGCGAAGAAGTGAATTGAGCTTGAAATGTCTCTTATAATATGGTCCTTCTTGCCCTATCGGCCCAGTCCATCAGCCCTCTCTGCTCCATTATAGAGTTTCCGCAATTGAGAAGAAAGTAAAGGACACGTTCTTCCTTACAGTCTTTTCTTCCCAACATTGATACAAAAGAAGCTTTTCCTCACATTTCTATTGCCCAAGTACGACTTTCAATGAACTCAACTTTACGTCAAGTCCACTGCCAGGAACATGGAGACTTCGGTATCCCGAAATTGGAATTTTCGAGATAATGTTCAGTTCAGGGAACTAGTACGTGCATCACGGAGACATGCTTTCTATCGGCTTTAATAAACTGTACTATTGCCAAGCTCCTACGAATTTAAACGCAGACGGGTGACCAGTGACCAGAATATTCTCAGGATCTACTCTAAAATCAGGACTCTGACTTCTTCACAAGACTAGGTATGTATTAACTAAGACTTACTGTCCTTCGTTCCTCGGATTTCTGTAGCTTTGGGTGGAAGTGAGGGTAATGGAATCTCTGAAAAAATTCACAAGTATTCAATTAGCCCTGTTCATCATCCATCATTTTCTTAATATTATTATGAAATTCGTTAACATAGAAAAATGTCGAGAAATATATAATACACTGCAAAAATTCGGCCGAATTCAATGTCTACGAATGATTCCTGACTATTCGGACATCAGAAAGTAAAAATGCCAAGGTGGAGAAAGTCCGTGCCAAGGCACGAGACATCTCCGTTTCGAGAAGAACGCTGAGAGGAGGGAAATAAGGTGAGGAGATATGTGACAGATGTAGTTGGAATAAAAACCGACTTCACTGACAGAATATGGGGCGAAATGAAGGGGAAATGTAATGAAATGGAATGAGATGACTTCCTAAGGCTATAATACAAGACAAGGTCTTTCATCACATGAGCCCTCGCGAAACAGCGCCCCTTCCAGAGTAAGACTCGGGAGGAAAGTGAAAGTATAAATTAATTGAAACCAAGAGGCCTTCTAAGCCGAGGAAACTCAGATCCGTCCCCACGTCGTTCTTCCTGGAACACATGCAGCTTCTCTTCTCTTCATAGACTAATTTTTGTAAAAGCAGAAATGCGTGGCCATAGCCAAAGCCAGCCTAGTCCTTTGCTTTCGGAATACCCACCAGAAAGCCTTTGACTGCGTGTCTCGGCCTAGGACTGACTGGTGTAAACTATGACTCCTTAGGCTAGTTCCCGGCTGAGTGGGGCTTGAGAGGAGATTAGCGTGTGTCGACAGACGAGGAGGAGTCATGTGTGAGTATGGTAATAATTATTGACGTACCATAAAGTCGGATGGAACCTTCTGTTTCACCCAGGGAGTTCTTGGAGAGACACCTGAACAATAAAAGAGAGGCGGAGTGAGTGAGTGAGTGTGAGGGACGAGGAGTGGGCGCTGGTGCGGCGGTGAAATAGGAGAGATGGATGAATTATTTAATTTAATTAATTTGGTGGGAGGGAGGGTTGGGTGGCTCACCGGTACTTCCCAAAGTCCTTCTCTCTCAGGTTGCGGACGGTGAGCCGCATGTGGGTTTTGTAGTTGGTCTCCAGTGTTTCCGTATGGTACTTCCCTGTCGTCAGGATCATCATGCTGTCATAAACCCAGTAGCTAATTGCTCTCGGGAACGCCTCAGTATGGCACTCCAGAGTCACATTCGTCCCATTTGGGGCTCCCACCAATTGATTCGGCACCCAAATCATGGGCGAAACTGAAAATAACCAACACAACAGACGCCTCCTATTACCAACACACACAAACATCACCTAATTATCTCATTCTCAAAGAAGCGCTTTCACCATTTCACCATCTACTCCGCCACATGAACTCTTCCGTTACGCATATGCTAGATACTGGGACCTGTGAACACTTCATGAGCATCTAACTATAAACGTTCTTTTGGCGTACACTTACAATATGCTCCATTTATTCACCTCACCAGTATTGTTCTGAGTGCAGCTCAAGCTTCAGCGACTTCAAATGAAGATGAGCGCCTTGCATCATTTGCCCATTTTTAACTTTCCCCTCTTTCTTATTGTTACATTAGGCTATCATCTTGTCACGGTGAGTGGATACTGTCACATTTTACAGCGCACAAAGGCACGTTGTAATTTCTGCGCTATACAGTGCATATTATCACCGCCTCTGCACTTTAAATAGAATGGTAACCGTGTTGGGACACAAAATTATTTAACGAGAAGCATTTACCTACATCAAAATAATTCTGCGTATCAACCCTCAAGTCACACTAGACTAGAACCACTTACCCTAGTAATTTTGTACATTTGTTTGCGCAAAGGATATCAGTAAAACCGTATATATTCAGGTTTATACAAATTTGTCAGAATGCGGGAAATCAGAGTCGCCTCCAGTGTTCCCCAAGTCTAGAAAGAAATGAAGTTAGCGAAACGCGGCAAGAGTTTTGTTAAGTCAGGGTGGGCTGGTATGGCACGGGCCATTAGAGGTATTAGCAGCCTATCTGCCTGCCATTCACTCATCATTCATGGAGTCCTTTTCTCAAGTTGAGAGTGACATGAGTGAGTGACTGGGAGAGGCTGGTCATGTTTTCTTTGTCGGGGTTTGGCAGAAGCCGGAGGAGGCCTGACATGAGACCGTGTGTCCACGGACTTGGAAATCTCCTTAAGCCTCCTGTCTCCCGAAGACTCCGTCCGTGCAGTCTTCATCCAGTTTCCGTGTTGTAAGTGAGCGGAGGTGGGAGAGAGCGGCGGAGTGATCAAGACAAATTAGACATCCCCCACCCTCTCATTCATCCATCCATCTCACTCCCATCCACCTTACCCTCCTCTGCCTCTATACAGAATGTACAATCAACAACCCTAGCTCCTTCCCTGCCAATATCTACTTTCTACGCTTCGCTGATCAGACAGCCCCGACCTGTCAGCCTTACCTAAAATGAACAACTTTCTCCAAGAAACCAAGAAACGTCTCACTTCGCAAATACTAACAGGATCAAATCAACTAAACTCTCAAATTAGGGAAGTCAGTAAAATTAGCTGTGAAATCTTGTATTAAATTTTTTCTTAAGACTAGTAAGTGTTCATAAATTCAAAACGACTAAAAGTTTACAAGTAAAGCACTCGGCATACATGAGCATTGACTCTTCAACTGTTCTTGTATCGGTGCTTGAAATTGTGTACTCAGTTCAGATGCACTTTGTTTGACAGCTCAACGGCTAACAAAAACTGCACTTGACAGGTCATCTATTCAATTGAGCATAATCAAATTTTCCGTTCTCCGAATCTGATTCTACTTACCCAGTGAAAACCTATAGATTGTAGGCATACTGTATACGCACCCAGTTTATTGGTATGGGATTATGCAAATGTACGCTGTAAGTTAGATTGCATATTTAAAATACGTACACCTCGTTCCAAGTTGTAGAGAACAGGGCGACAGCTTGGAATAATTTTTTATTTTCTCAAAATTCAAATCCCAGTTACAATTTCTGCGGCTACTCTTTGTTGGTGAACTGTGTTTATGGGTAAAGGGTAGAAATGTGACTTACATTCGACGTCAACAATGATTCTTTTGCTCACTGAGGGTGGCACTCCATTTGAAGCTGTTAATTCAAATAAAGTTGGGGTAGTGAGACATAAATCAGACATTTCGGAGATTACTCCACAGATACATGGGAGATAGAGTCAAGGAGGGTGAGAGTAACGAACCTATACAGAGATATGGGCCCATTTCCGTCCGGGAGATGCGGTACAAGTGAAGCCGCTCCCCATCCGACTGGTTTACTGGAAATCATAAAAAATAGATTAGAATCAATTCAATGTCTACATTTTGAGCATCTTCAGCCCTCTGCAACAACCATCAAAACATGAATTATTGAATTGAAAAACACAGTTTAAGGCCACCAATATTTATGATCTCATATCTATATCTAGTTTTGCCCTTCTATTTGTAGTAAAGGCATAATCTAAACAGCATAACCCATACAAATATGTATGTATGGACATGTACGAGTAGGATTCCAGATCTTGGTTGATCTAAATAGTTCGTACTCTATTTCAACAACTGTCATAAAAGGTGCGTAAATTGTTGGAGATTGAGCTATTATTGATTTGGAAATAGCTCAGTAAATCCTGTTAACAAGTCTGGTGAAATGATTCTGGGTATTCGGACAGGTGGATGACTCTCCCCAACTTATCAGAGTACAATTGGCTTGGAAGTGGATAGCGTTCTTCATAAAACTCGGAGGAGCGGTCTAATTTGATGGAATGACTAAGGGGAGCTTTCCCTATCGCTCTTCCATTGTGTAGTCCATTGTTTCTCCCTTCCTCTCTCCCTGTATCAGTCCGGGATCAACATGAAGTAAACCAAAGACCACATTCTGCTTGCTTAGCATCTCCTTTGAGCTCGCCGACGACCGTCCTCGTTTCGTATGTGGAGCACGCTTGGGCCAATGCATCCTATCTCCTCCATTTAACTCATCTTCTCCATAGCTCGAGCCCCGCGACGTAGACAAGTCTGTTAATTTGAATCACTAGGGAGAGGGGCTTTCTTTTGTTCCCTTTTCACACTTCTCCCTCACTCCACCCAGTAATTGTTATCTAAAACTAACACAGGTCCATTGGGACTTGACCATTTACTTGTTTCCCCTCACACTATGTACAAGTTCCTATTTTTGGGAACAACCACTCTGCGACATCCTCTGACAACCATCTTATCCGCAAACCCCCATTATCCACGCTCACACGACTCTCACGCATTTTAATTTATTGACCAACTTTGACATCCAAACGTTACATGTATCTGTTCAGAAGAAGTGTGCCGACTCCAGACTCCTTCGCTGCGGGAGTGAGTTGGGAAGGGTATCGGGAAGTAATTCCGAGGGTTAGCCGCATGCCAAACAGACAGGGAGGAAGGCAGCAGCTCAGGGTTTGGTTTATGATGAGTAAACAGCAAATGACTGACTCACGCGGGATGCCCTTTATGGACTCCCGACTTTCTTCCATCCATCCATCCACCAACAACCCCCTCCCTTGGCTTGGAGGGATTCCGCATAAGCGAGTTAGAGCCTGGTCTCCGGAATACATTCCGAATCTGAATCTGAGTCTAATCCCGTCCCAACCCGCTGCCTTATCCACTAAATCGGAGTGTGGAGTCTATTGTGTCTCGTGTGTCCTTATGGAGCGGATACATGATACTTTTTAGTCAGGAACACACACTGAGCCGCTGAATACGAGCTGAGGAGCGTACATGAATCCGAGTTGTAACTCTTACATCCTCCTACTTATGCTTCTTCCTGTTGGAAGGAGGCGAGATGGGAGCTTCCTCTTCCCGAGTGCATGGGATAATAAATCATTCCCTGTCTCCCGTTAAATTACGAGGACGGGCGGGCTCTCTCGGCCCACTGACGCCAAATGGACCCGGCCAACACCAACACTGACTCATCTAATCAAATCTCGAACTATCTAGCTCTACATCTAGATTCATGAATGAAGCTGGTCCATTTATCCAGCCTCCCTCCAGCAGCCTTCCCTATTCAGCACCGCGTCCTCCACGGGCTTACCCACCCGTTACCCTATATTCCAAAACAGTGCAAACAAGGCTGAGACTAGGATTTGTGACAGGTGACTAAAAATGGTAATAAGTTGAGCCGATTCCATACCCTATCATTGTTATTGTACTCACTTGAGCAATTTGGGGACCAGGATGATTTACTGGGAATGAGCCGAGAGGGTGAATCCCTGCTCCACAATCCAATGCATTATGTGAAATACACACATGAGAGACTTTTCGATTCTCTTGCATACATATTATGACATTAAATGGATGTATCTTGCTCTGGAGGAGTGAGGCCCGAGTTAATGCCCCATGCACATGTATCTCTCCGACAGTCAAACATAACTTAATGGACGATCTACATATGTAGTAGGTAGTTGAGTCAGGTCCATTCAGCTCTCTGTCTCTGCTCCATTCTGGGATGAGCCTAGTTGGGATTTAATAGCCTTCTCATTTCCATAGCGAGACAATTGAATGCTTTGTAATCCAGTAATACGTGATCAAATAGTGAAGCAGAGTACATTCCTCGAAACCCGCTCCCTCGTCGTTCTCCATAAATTACGTCAACAAGGCCCCAGCATGGCTTTCATAATTGTGTGAGACGGGCATAACCCTAAAACTAAGTCTCTGTGAAATTGACAACTCATTGTTTGAGCATGGTTGGAGTCGGGCTATTACCAAACATTTATGCTCCCTGTATTTATATATGTATTTTGTTCTATTCAGATGTACAATAGAGTGAATGGCGGGCATCTGCAGACTCATCATTCTCCATTTCTTCCACATACACATCCAATCTTGGTAGTAAAATTAAAGTCTTATCTATCAGATGCTCGGCTCCGCATAGTCAACAAAATACTTATTTCCTTTTCCCCCTTTGTTTTATTTTCTCCTCATCCCAGCTTTCCCTTTCACCGAGGGAAATTACGGCAGGGCTCCGCCGAGCCTCGGTCCATCTCTCTCTATGAACTCAGAACTCGCGTTGTGTTTTGTGTTGGAGACTTGGAGACAGTGTATCTCTGGTCTGGCTTCTGGCTGGGACCGAGCACGAGTACTCTGTACGAGTCGAGAGATGTGAATGTGACTTTAGTGAACTGAGTAAATAAAACTGTCAACTTGGCCCTCTCCGCTCTCTCTGTTCTGTGTCTCTATCTCTCCCAGCCTACTTTTTAAGTTCCCGAGTCTCCCAACTCCCGTTTTGAGCTTTTTTCTACGTGGATGACTTCATAATGTGGATGTAAGATGTAATACACCTTGTCGTACATCTCCCGCTTTCTCTGTAGTATAAATCCCTCATGGTTCACCTCACTCCTTCTCAAAATAAAAGATTAGGCCAAAGTTCAGCCTCGCTCCACAACCCCCCTCCACTGATCCATCATGTGAAATTCAGCTTGTTTGGATAGCTGACATGATTTTTAACGGCTCTTCTGTTCTTCTCCACCGTCGTCCTTAGTACCCGGCCTCTGTCTGCCTGCTCTGCTATCATCCGCTCAAGGTCTCCAAATCTGCCCTGATTACTCAACATGCCAGCAGCGTTAGTCTCTTTTCTACTAAAATGCACAAGTCACTCCATTGATGGAATCTACGTCCATTCTATGCGACCTCTGTCACTGTCACAATTACAATGATGCATCAGGCGATAGAGCGCAAACAATTTCTTTTAGTAGAACATAAGGCCTTGTGATTGTGAGTCTAGTAGAGCCATATGCACTTAGGTTGATAACGTTATGACTTAACTTGATACTGAGTGAGATACTAGTAAAACATCTCACGATCATGAGCCCATCTTGTCGAGATGTGGTACATAGAAGCGGAGAGTAAACAGTAAAGGGAACTCTCCCTCCGCCGCCGCCCAGTAAATTGAACAAAGTGGAAATGATGGTCAACTAATCTCGAAGAAAGTGTAATGCAATCTCCTCCTTTGGCCTGGGTTTTATTTGTACTTCCTCCTCCTAGTGATATGGTTATGGTAGGGACGGGGCAATAAAAACGTTCATTTGTGGACCAGCAGCAGATCGGGACTCAACTGGGGTGGTGGGCATATGGAAGGCAGGAGAGAGACTCGAGGAGGGTGGGAAGGCTCTCTCGAATTCTCTCTTTCTGTCTGCCCTCTGTCTATTGACTCACCTTTTTTTCTTCGGTCCACCGCAAAATCCTTCCCATCTTCACGTCTCCAAGTGATTCGGGGCTCAGGAAATCCTTCAGCTTTACAACTCAATGTAATGTTCTGATGTTCACGTACCGCCACATGTGACTCCGAACTGTCGTCATCCAATATGTTTGGAGGAACTGCGGAAAAACCCAATCGAGGGGAAAAGCAGGAGTTGAATAATCAATACTAATTTCCATTTACTTCCTTCCTTCCTTTCGTCCTTCCCAATACAAAACTTTGTCTTTTTGAAACAGAGGAGGAAATCAAATCCAGGATTTATTTCACAACGTCAAGTCCCACTACAGACAAGTCGATGTGATTCCTCTTATCCGGCTGACAAATTGGAAAAGGCTTATTCGCTACCTGCTCTAACAACGATATGAATTCATCAAACTTACCGACTACTTGAAGATAACCCACTTGTGAAATCATTGGCTCCGTGTTAACCTATCAAAACAAACCTTGAATTAATACACAGGTGTTGGTGTTGTAACGAAACTTCGCGCACACTACGGAGCTGCGAAAATCAGCGCCAAGTTACGTTAACCTAATCTAACTAAATCAAATCACATAAATCATAAATTTGTGACTGTTATAGTTTGTGAGCTATGATTCTTTGCAAAATCATGTATATACTTGTGAACTGCGAAACCATGGATCAAATTCTCAGCATGGGGAAGTGGACAAAACTTACCTGGCACATGTAGTATCCCTTATCTTCAGGTTGTACAGAGTTGACGTGCAGAAGCCAGGTCTTGTGTGAGTCGTAGGAAACAGTGAATCTTGGGATTTTGGTAACGATGTGCTTGTGTATGGTGAGAATCATTCTCCTGTCAATATGAACCCAGGCCACCTGCGGAATATACAAAATCTGACTCAGCTCAAAGTTTCATTTCCTGTTTCCTTCTTAATTATTTGTCTGTTTTCCTCAGAAACATGAGCAAGAGATCGGAGTACAGTAGTACAGTAGTTTATATAGAGAGAGTCTTTGAAGCGACGGGTCTGAGTCTGTTGGAGAGATGATGTTATTAATTTAGAGCTCTATAATCCAGTGGAGCGGAGAGGGAGCGTAGTCTTGAGAGGAAGGAAGCTAAATCTGTTCGAGTGCGTTGTGGGCTTATCGTAAGTGATTATGATCCAGGAAGAGAGAGGGATTAGTACGAACTTGGACCAGGCACAACCACTCCGCCCTCCGACGGACACAAAACTTATGAGTGAATGGCATTAATTAATCAAGTATAGAATTTAATTCAGAGACATTGAATGAAGATTTGAACAAGTGGGATTAGCTTATACAGTATACACATTCAATGTAGATATACCTTCTTCAGTCTCCTATAAATACAAATAGAGTCTACTCAATCTGGAGCTTCTCTTCCTGGACCACCATCAGTGCCCAGTGCCAAATCTAGCATTACTCAGTAAAGCTATCAGCTTTCACCAAGCCGCCGGAGTCAGATTATCTGGCAGAGTCGTTCCGTACTTCTGTCTCTTTCCCTCATTCAACCCTTGCGTTTACTTACCACTGAACAGAAGTCAATGCCGTAAGCTTCGTCTCTCCCGAATATAATATCGGCTATTCGATCCACACGTAACATTGGATTCTGGTATTTCGTGTTTTACAGTCTACATGGGCAATTAGTTCAGAAGTTCCTTGCTCTTAAATCAATGCGTCAAAAATATATGTACCTAGTTGGATGTTCGAGCAGAAAACTGGGGAACGTATGCTCTCGTCATGAGAATAATGTGGGACTAATTTGAACCAATTATTGAATTACTCATATTTTGGTAGGTGATAATAATTATTTATGTTCGTTTATGATAAATGAATCATAATACTTAATACGTATTTCTTACTATGAAAAAAAAAAGCCCGCAACATTTGGAGTTGTTGGCTTGGTACATGCTGCTAGAAGGTGGTTCGTTCCTGTATTTACCTTGTAATCCTTTATCCTATTATTTATTCCATAATTTTCTTCAGTCCGATTTATGCCGGGAGAGAAGTCCTGCTAATGACAGGTTTGTGGTCTGTCAAGTACAATTAGTGTTACCGCGCGTGTGATACCATCCCTCACACTCCCTGTATTATTAGAGGCGATTCAAAATCAGGAACTCATGTGGACTTCCAACTTCGAACGCTGGGTTTTTTCTTTTCGTTCAAATAATCCCTACAGTGGTGTTTATTGGGAATTTGGCTTTGGAAAGGCGTAAGACTGTACTCGTGGTCATGGTATGTGTGTGGTGGTAAAGAAAGCTGGGCAGTTGTGGGAATGATTGGCTTATAATCTCTGATTTGGCGGAGGGAGCAGAGCAGTGTGTGATGGCATGACAGGTCGGAGGGTGGAGTGCACGGGGCTCAGGAGTCAATAACATAGCGCGACAACTGAACGCTGCCGTAATGAGGCTCACAATACTACGCTGGAATTTCAACTAAACTTGGTCAGAGATGTTCAGCACTCTATTCAGCTTTGATGAGGTACCTACTCTCTGTGTTATTACCTATATCTAATGAAGATTACTCATGTGTGGTGACGTTAGGATACTGATGTACCTAATAAGGTATACAACTCGGGGTGTGCACACGTTTTGCTTAACCGAACATTAGGCGAATAGCATTATACATATTATGGATAGATTAGGAAAAGCTTACGCGATCTCAGGTCGCACACTGCATCAATACCAAACTAAAACGATAAATACTGGTCGAGTTGTCAAATATGGGGTTGGTTCGTGGTCGTAATTGTTAGGTTGGAATTGTGTGTGAATGAGGGAGGCAGAAAGTGGTGAGTTTTAAAAGTCAATATGCCTGGGGAAGGAGACAAGGAGGCTGGGATCAAGAGGAAGAGGGGAACAAAAGAGAGAAAGGAGCATTTGTGGAGTCGGAATATTATGGACTCCGTGCTCTGTCTGCCTCCCTGCCTGCCCTGCATGGCAGTTCACATCAACTCAACTCCAGAAAAAGAGTCTCTGGAGGCTCCAGCTCAACTCCGCCACACACACGACTCACTAGTCGAGGAAAGGAGGAAATCGACGGGAAAATTCCTCACTTCCCAGCACCACTCACTCCACGCTGCCTGCCACGCTCTTGCTGCTCCCACCCCGCACACCCAACACTCATCTTCACTCAGGACTTCAGAACGACTCAGATCAGTTCCAATTCCACAATCTCCGCGTCCTGCCGAGTGACAGGCACGACTCTCAATATGCCAACCGTCCACCAACCACCCACACAATCCACACGAATCTCAGCAGTTCACAACACTTTCACATTAAATAAAAAATTAACATTTAATATTAATTCATACGGCCAAATTTAAATCATTGGGCTTAACCTACGGGAAACAAGAGCAAATTTACCGGAAAACGCGTATTATTTTGAATATCATATTCACTGCATTAAATGATCATGGAAATAGCTAGTTGGGATTTAGCTGGTTGATATGGGTTGAATTGATATGCATTAAAGAAGCAAACTTAAACAGATGCAATAAAAGCACGTTAATTTGTTTCAATGGGATGTTAAGCCTATTTATGCGGATTTCCACCCAATTGACATAGCAAAATGGAGAAGTATGCCAATTTGCCAATTTTGGATTCGTTTTGAGGAAGAGAATACTGAGACAAAGTTGAGTACTTTATGTTACTCCGAACTAATCGGGGCTGGGTGGTGTGGAGAGTGGGAAGAGGAATATCTAGCTTATCATCCCCATGGAAAGGCTCGGTGGAGTGAAAGTGAGCCGGAGAAAGTAAGTTGTTGAGTGGAATTTCTGTGTGAGAAGCTTTTCTTTCCTATTCCGGGCCTGGGTTTGGCTTCAGTTCAGAGTATCTGTGCTCCTCAGGTCTTTGTTGGAAAAAAAATCACGGAATCACCAGTCAACCCTCCCCACACTCTTAACGCCCTTTCGGAGCACAATTAAGTCTCAACTTTCTGCATCACTTCCTAATCACTACACTTCATCTCGCCTAAACCGTCTCGCATAACCCAAGCCCCTTCCTCCCTTATCTAAATTCATCCCAGGCACAGCCTGTCTCTTCCCAAATCTATTTTCTCCTCGTCTACAGAAGAGTAGTCCATGATCCTCCACTTCTCAACTCTGCCTTCAAGCTTCCAAGCTTCGACTCAAGAATTCTACATTTCTCATTCTCAGTCTCATTCACCACCTATATACTACAATAGGTCTTTGTCTAATGTGCTATATGCTATATCTATCTGCACGCTTCTATGGGATATTTTCCTAGTTTGTCCTCGTAAAAACTACATTCATCGTTGGTAAGAACAAATCATATCCGTAGAAATCTCTACAATTGATCCCTAATTAAATAGGTGAATGCATTAGAGTAATTTAATAGGGATATTACGGGGGTTATAGAAGCATTACTGTAAGAGAAGTGTTTTTGGACCAGAGTGGCTCTCATTGGAGCTCACTTGGCTCATCGTCTTCCGTTCAATTCCGTTCAAATAATGGAGTTGTAATATTTATACGGGGGGTCCTGAGGCATGTGGCCTGAAGAGGAGCGTGAGAGGGATAGAGAAGAGGTGAGGAGAAATGGGATGTAAATCCAGTTAGGCAATAATCGTGGCACTTTTGGCAGCTTTGAAGATGTGGGGAATCCCAGGGAAAAGCCTTTATGCGTTTTCTTTAAATACGGTTTTCTCCCCCACTCTTCCACTCAAGATCCAATAATATCACACTTGAGAACCTCTTACTTCAACTCTTACACACACTTACATTAACTCCACCCAGAACCCCAAGATTCTATTTTCAACTAATATTACTCTTTTCTCCTGCGTTCCAGTCTCCTTCCAGATAAAATCAGACAAATGGTCCATCCATATCCATCCACCAACCCACCCTCACGTCCTCTCACACCGTCACATCCTACTCTTCTCATCTGCGATCGAACATAAATATCATCCATGAGGCCAGCGGTTGGGCTAGGACAACGTATGCTCATGCCTTGATCGCAGAAAATAAGACTACCTACAAGACACATTCCAGTCTCGTATGGTCGGACAAGACACCAGCCTGGTCCTGAACCATATTTCTCATTTTATGAGGGAGACCTAATGCAATGATGGATGAAGTACAATCCAAAAACTTTATAAATCCCACCAACTTGTTCTCCAATCCGAAACCCACCTTCTTCCGTTTAAACTACAACTAAAAGTTCTCATAGCACTCAATCCAACGTCAGACAGAGCTCGGGGGTAAATTAGCACTTATTCTAATAAACTCATCCTTTTCTCTGGCTCACAAGAATGCCAGAAACAAGGGCTGCCGATTTGTTTCCTGATTTAGCTCCAGAATTCCATAGAATTCCGTAGACAATGCCTTACCTTATGACTCCCCAAGTTCTCGACGACACAGGGCAGGGAGGCATCTCGTCCCACAGCAACAGTCACATTCGGAATCGGCTCTCCAAACTTGGGAATCTCATTCATGGCTGAAAAACAAACAATTAAGATAGAAGTCAGATATTTACTTAAACATTGAACATTTGGCGTGCAAAGTAGACTCTTCATCAATCATATGGAACCAGTCTAATGCAATTTAAACGGGAAACGAGAAATGGAGAGCGGAGGAGGAGTGATGGATATACATTTTTATCACATGTTCCCTTGATGTAGTGTAGCACTCCATTATTTGGACTTTACTGGGAGTTGGTGGGATGTTTTATCGATCATTACAGCCTCTTTGTTCCGGCTGAAACAATGAAGTTTGGAGAAGAAGCTCTACCTACCCCCTTCAATCTGAATAAGAGGGAAGTAAGTAAAGTAAGGAATCAAAATCAGAGGAAGTTTTTTCTCTGGTTTTTTCTTTTTTGGTTGGAGAAAGTGGAGAAAGTGCGTCTTTGGGGCTCATCCCAATGATTTCTGGGTGGCTAATTGCGGGTGAAATAAAAATAGAGAAGAGAGTAAGTTGGGGGGAAGTAAAGCTGGTCCTAATCGATCGTGACAAGTGGAAGTGGGCATTTCTTTTTTTTTG
The DNA here is from genome assembly GCA_034694925.1 of Ceratophysella denticulata. Lineage (NCBI taxonomy): Eukaryota > Metazoa > Arthropoda > Collembola > Poduromorpha > Hypogastruridae > Ceratophysella > Ceratophysella denticulata. The sequence goes on from JAQFYT010000155.1 coordinate 25,036, forward strand.
CTGAAGAGTCTAAAACCTCAATTGAGCTCCTGCACAGGAGCTTCTTCTCTTCTGTGGGAATGGGAATGGGAATGAGAGCCTGAGTGAGTGGTGGATACAGAGAAGAAAGCCAAGTATGTATTCTTGTTTCTAATCAAGCAAAGAGCAAAGCAAAGCTACAATAAATACTCCAGACGTCCAAGAATCCTTCCAACTTTTCTTTTTATCAACATTATGAGGAAAATTGGAGTAAATGCTAAAGTGACTTGTGTACTTCCAGACCTCACCCCACACTTGTACACTCCTCTTCACTTTACAAAAAAACTTACTATTTACTTTTCACTCAACCTGTCACACTAATTCCCCAGCTCACGGTTAGCACACATACATACATGTGAGTAAGGCACTGGCTTATGAGCTCCCCTCGTAACTACGGAAACAGAGTTCATTATACTTATGAACCATTCAACTGACACTTAATTCCGGGATTAACTTGTGGAGCTTCATATTTACCTATAGATAGTACCTTACATGGATTGTCTAAATCCAAAGGGTAGTCAGTTCATAGTTATTCCTAGATACTTGTTTTGTATATTCGTATCACTGTTCCCGAATAACGCTCCTATTTCACTTCAAATCAGTCTTAACATAGAATAGAACTAATTGTAGTTAATTAAATTCCATCCGTACAGACTTTTTGAGGCATTAAAACGTATTTAACTTAGACACAATAAATCCAAGGTATATTTGTTCAGTTAGGTTTGTAAGTAACAATTAGGCAATTTTCTTTAATTTTAAACAATTTTTAGTGATTCAGAGAACACTCCAACCTAACCGAACATAGCACTATGTTCGGTTAGGTTGGAGTAATATATACGTTGGAGTAATATGAATATATGCTGTTCTTGTGTTTACGTGTTATGTTAGGTTCAGAAATAATGAAAATAAGGCTCAACCGATCTGAAAATTCAATTGACCTACAGTATTTCAGGCTATGGTCGTTTTTTTCATTTTGCTTGAGCGATTTTAGGCTCTGATCCTAACGTATATACAAAACATATAGGTATACTACAAATAACCTGAATAATTCCGGTTTCACGATCTGAAAAGGCTAAATAATTTTCAGATTTTCCTTTAAAAGTTATGCCTTATACTTCCAGTGGTATTATTATTATTCATTAAGCTAAATGCTTGGTAAAAGCACTCAGACTTTCTAAAAGGCCTTCCCTATTAGAGTAGTCGTATACCTACATATTTTCTATTTAGCCGACTACTGTGATGATATTCGGATTTCATTGCAGAGTTGGAAATATTTAAAAAGTATTTAACAGGAAAGAAATGAGAAATTCAGATTCGAGTTAACATTGAAGGACGCGGGATGAGTTCCCTGATGTTCGAGACACGCCTGAGTAGATGGGAGCCTAATTTGAAGGACGGGTAATATTTTGGATTTACTTTGTGAGCTTGATTACGGGACTAATTCCTTTGTAAATTGTCAACTACGTGGCGGATGGTTGGGCAAAAGGACAAAAGAAAAAAGCTCATTTCTCTCTCTCCTACTATGTAGAACCTCCTCATCCATATTTGAAAAGAGACGGAGGGGCAATTCGACAGAGGCAGGATATTATTATGCAGTCGAGTCTGCCTCGTAGTTGTCATTGACAGATATGAATTGGCTTCCTTTTCCTCTCTTTCCCTTCATTTCCCAATTCTCTTTCACCAACCAAGCCCTCTCTCTGATCACTCACTCATTCATTACTATTCACGGGGCTTAGTGGCAGCTCAGGTCGAACCGACTCATTTTTCTAAATACACACACCCCCGTCTACTCTATGTAGTAGTACTCACGTTCACAAAGAACGAAAGGAAGCTCCACCTCACTCACTCTATTCCACTCTTACCCGCGTCTCAGAACCATTTCAAACCTCGCCTCGTGTTTGCAAAGCATCATACAATGCAATGCAATCGTTACTGTACTAATATACTAAACTAACAATTTCGTTGAATGCTAGTTTTCTTTAAACGGTTTATTTCCCTGTCACACGTGCTTCATTCAAACCGGGATTATTGTGACAACATTTTAGCATTATTTTAAACTGAGCAAATATGATGTTCATCTAAAACGAACACAATTTACATTTTATTTGTGTTTGCCTTTGACCCAAATTATTCAAACTCAAGAATTTCTCTAAATATAGGGTTTCTTCACGTATCAACGTATATGGTTTCGACCAGGGCTGGTAGACGAGAAAGGAAGAATCGTGGGAATGACTGTAACTGGTCAACTCGACAGAGCCGAGATTTCCTCCGTTCATGTGTCCCACATGAGACCATCCAGGATTTCAGGATAGACCGTAATAAAGAATGACAGGGAAACCCAAAAGTTAAAGTAGTCGACTCTCATCATTATCCTGGAGAAAAGTTCTTGAAAGCTTTCTTCTTTCACCTCCTACACCCTACACAACTCGGACGGGTCGGGGCTTTTATGTGACCCCAGCAGCTAAAGATGTGTAAGCGTGGGCTGCCAGCTCCCACGTAAAATAGTCACTTTCCCAATCTCAGTCTTAATTAACCCTGGCCCAATCCTTTCGAGCTGGCCATGCCCAGTGCCCTTAGAAAAACAACTTCACAAACAGAACTCCCAAACCACGACCAACTTTTCCCCAATTCTGCGTCAATCAGCCACGCAGCTCTGGTGCTAATAACAAAACGCACGGTGATGGCAGGCGTAGGGAAGAAGGTTGAAGGTTGTCTTTGCTCCTGAGTGGCCACAACTTCAACTCATCACCCTTGATAACCTTCAGACGTACTCAATCGTCAGTCAATTTCGATGTCTCGCCACATTGGAAAATGGTCTTTACCGTGTTGAAATTGTATGCAGTAGCAGTATAGGTAAAGTATGAATCCAGACGATGACGCAATTCTTGCGTGTAAAATACAAGCTGACATTGAGTGTTTCCAGGGAACTGCAATGAAATAGGCAGAACTGGGAGGGTCTTTGTAATGACGCTGAAGGTTGAGTAGAACCGTGTGGTGTGTTAACTGGTTGATTGGTAATTAGGCGGTTAAAATGGGTGGGCATTGAGGTGTGAGTTAGGATTGGAATGGAATGGATGTAGAGCGTAAGTTTGAGTTGTGCTGAGTGCGTGAAAGTGTTGATATTTGAGGGGGGAGGGAGACAAAGAGGGTTGAGGTGTGCCTGAACTCTGAGCTCCGTGATGTCCCATTTGGAGAGAGAGAGCAACGCATTTGTAGTGCAGAGAGAGAGACGTGAACGTGAGTACTTGGATGGAGACATGGAGACACAGATGGAGAGAGGCCGAAGGAAAGTAGGCACAGGGACCTAATCGTGTAATAAAGTGGAGAAAAATGGTTTCCCATGTTGTAGCTAAAAGTGTCATTTCTATTCAGAGAAATGTCGCCCTCCTCCTCCGCCGAGTTCCATGCATATGGATATATTATTATATATTCCGCCTACAAATACATATTACAGACCTGGACTCACTTCCCTGCCCATCTCCAAGCAGCGAGCCCCGTGCCCCTCACTTTCTCCAGTGCTACCCCATTCCGGTGCTCCGCCGTTCTCTCCATTCATCCATCTAATCTCCCTCCCTCTCGTTTTAGCAATATCAAGAAACCCAGCCACCCGCTCTACACACACACACACACTCCACTTACTTACATTACATTACACCGTCTCCATACTAATACATCCCCCGACCCACTTGTGTACATCCTTCCCTAGAACACCAGAGTCTCGATCCCGGGCCATATGAAAATACGTCTCATTCTCAACCCAATTTAGCGTGCCAACTCAATTTTTATTACCACATTTTTTGAAATATTCAGGAACCCATTCTTTACTGTAATTCTTATACATGCAGTGATGGGGAGAATAATCAACGTTGGGGTCATACTTCACGATTTATTCACAAATTATGACCCGCCCAACCCCGCATCTCCAACCCAGCTCAACCAAATCTAATCTTCCCTCCCATGAATAAATAAGATTGGCCTCCATTTACATGACATTACAACTAATGCTCGGCCTTGTAATGGATACTTCTTTACGACCCAATTCCTCTTCTGCCCCACCCGTAATCTCCATTACTTACATATCAAACAATTTGGGTTGGTGCTCGAGTTTAAAATTCAACTCCGCCGTACGAGAAACAACATTGGGAATTAAATGAGATGCCAAAGCTGGGTTGGCTCTGTTTTGCTCCCCGAACCCAACTCCGTCCTCATATGAGAATAAAATGAAAAATAGTTGAAAAAAAAATCATAAATTCAACAACCAGGTTCAAGTATAACATGACATGAAAAATACGTTGTCTGAAATGAAAATGAAGTATCCAATCCTTGGTAGGCGGCGGAAGTATAATGCACCGCTTTTCAAAATCTGGTATTGGACGGGTACGGGTCACAGGAGAGAGAAACGATTTTGTCTCGTACACGAGCTCAGACGTCAACCTCGTTTCAGACCAGTTTTACAGGCAGAGCTGTCTAGGTAAGCATATGGCCTATACCTATATGTATGTATTGCAATATTTGTCTAGGCACATAAGACGACAGGGCGGAGAAAGCTCTGGAGCCCGACTAGGAGCATTGTAGTGTAGTAGTTCTTGATTGAAGAGTCCAAAGACAAGTTTCTAATTTATCTTGAGTCAAACGCAGGAGAAGGAGAAGGCGTTTGAATGTATTTAGAACCTCTGTGATATGACATGGGAGAGTGACTTTCGTAACGAACTTTCACTTTGCCTCCCTTTCCTGTCAATACCATTTACGTCCGTCTTTCACCTCTCAACTCTCATTTCCTCCCCATTTCTCTCCCTCCACAATCCCTCACTCAGTCCCTCACTCAGTCAGTCAGACGGACTTTTAACTTCTAATTTACCAAATTCCGTTCATATTAATGGTTTAAGAAATGATTAACGACTCCTTTCACTCAACCAAGAAATCCATGCCCAGGTAAGCTCGCTCCTATTTCTACCGTTATGATGTTATCCACACGCTCCAACTTTTTGTCCCCAGTTTAACTCTGGTCCGAGTCCAGGATCTCTACTGCGCGTTGTGTTTTCAAAAATGTGGCCTTTGCTGAATGGTTATATTCAGTTAGCAAATCTACAAATAAAGTCTACCATTGTCGTGTTTTGTGTTTGACTTAATTTTTTAGAGTCTGTTAGGTCAGGTTGAAAGCCTAGTGAAGCTCGACTTTGGATTCTCCCTAACTTAACCAAAGTTAGAAAACTCTCAATGCGCGGACGGTACAAAGTTATTTTGCATGACGTAAAACGTGCCTAGATTCGGACAAATCCGGAAGCTGGCTTAACCCAAGATGAAAGCGAACCATGATTATACATGTGAATCTAACGCTGTGCACGCGTACTGTAAATCGTAAAGCGGAGAGATCGATGCATGTATTTTATTTATCACTTAGGCCGTGCGTGAGGAAGAAAGCTCTGGATCTGCCTGGAAGAAGCTGTGTTAATAATGAGGGAATTTTGAGGAAAAGGCATGAATAAAAGAAGGGGGTTCTGTAGGAGCTTGGGGGATATAAAAATGGTAGAAATGAATTGGTGAGAGTGGGGAGGAGTGGTGCAGCTGGTGGACGGATGGATGGAGTAAGACATATGCAGAGAGTACTGAGTGGGGTGCTGGAGAAGAAGGAAGCATTGGAATTTCCACTAAAGACAATCTGATCTCTGACCGAGGGAGAAAGAAGACTTCGGATTCTAATGTATGTACATATGCATCACGGCTTCACACATCAAAGAGAGCAGAGAAGGAGACAGAGACGAAAATGGCCAACTGGGACTTTTCTCTCAAACATTCCCAATATCAAGACTCCGTCAGTTATTCCGCTCTTCTTCGATATAAAATCTGCTTGATTTGAAAAACCCCGTCTTAAGCCTTCATAGAGGATCAGAATATATGAAAGGCGTCAAGTCGAGCGCAGAAACAAAGGACTGATATTGAACTACGTCTCCAGAGTATCTCATCTGCTTGAATGGGAATTTTAAGCCGATTACTCTCCATCGTTCTACTTCAAATCTCACGTCCACGCTTTGTAATGTATTGTGTCCTTTTCCGACCCAATTCTCCTCGTAACATGACAGAAGTTTAATGTCTAGACAAGTTACTGGATCGGATGGACAGGAGGTCAGGTTAGAACAATTTCATAGGAACAAAGTGTAGGATTCTGTTTCTTCTCGGTTCTTGAAAACCGTTCTCCAAGAATAACTTTCAAACAAGGCTTGTTTGAGTTTACGGACTTAATATAAGTCGGATTTTTAATTAACTTCTTCTTTCAAGTCGGAGAAGTCTATCCTTGTTTGTTTTTCAACTCACAGGAACTAAACGGTGAATGAAAAACCGCCACTCCCCTTGCCAATTCTTGGATAGACCCTATTCCAACTTCAAGGAGTCTTCCGCACACAATTATGCTAGAAAATCGGCTGCAAACGTCTGACCAGAATTAAAGGGAGACGACAGTTGCCAAACAGGATTGACGGGCTACAGAGATTTTTACTAACTGTTGTAGTTTTAGTTCGGATTAACTGTTGTATTTTTGTATTCTGATTTGCGAAAACGGTTATTCAGATTCTGACTAACTGTTGTAGTTTTCGATTTTGACTAACTGTTACGAAAATAGTTATTCAGATTCTGACTAACTGTTGTAGTTTTAGAGTCTGACTAGCTGTTGCGAAACCAGTTATTCAGATTCTGACTAACTGTTGTAGTTTTCGATTCTGACTAACTGTTGCGAAAAAGTTCGTCAGATTCTGACTAACAGTTGTAGTTGTCGATTCTGACTAACTGTTGCAAAAACAGTTATTCAGATTCTGACTAATAACTGTTGCGAAAACAGTTATTCAGATTCTGAATAACTGTTAGGCTGGAATTCACAATGGTGAAATTTTGACTATAACCATGACAACAGGGTCAAGGTCAACGGATTTGGTATGCAGAATGGTTTTTGAACCGGGTTCAAGCTGACTATGACCGGGTAGTCAAGTTTGAGCCTTGATCTAGGATCTCGAACCTCCTCGTGACCGGGGTTGAAATTTATGATTTATTTAGGTTCAGGGTCAGTTAACTATGACCACAGGGTCATCAAGTGATTCCGCATTCGGGCCTAAGTGTCTGCAGACGTATGTAGAGTCTTCTTACTGTAAGTGTGACTGTTATCTGTGTGTATTTTTCATCAAGGACGGATTTGTGTACGTTTGACGCCGTAAAGCTTAAACGCTTGTACGGATGGTTCAAAAATCAGTTAATTCAAATTATTTAGGTATGTACTGATCTTATCAAATTTCCATCTCACACCAAGCAAGAGTAGAGATCACTGCAGAATTGGGTTAGTTGGTTAGTTTACCTAAGTATAATTTGAAAGAACCTATCTGTATATCGGCGGTTCGAATTCTGTGCTATCATTTGAGTTTCAAGTATGCTCGTATCTAACGAAATGTGTCGTTTATCTTGATCTTTGATTCGAGAAATTGTCGTAGAAAACGCGCGAGCAAAAGCCTCAGCTGAGTTTCCCATAAAGTACTGTAGAGGCGGAGAAAGCGTGCTTTCACTTTTCACTTCTCTGCCGTTGATCTGTTTATTGGTCAAAAAAGAGGTCTCTTGGACTTGGATTTCTCGAAGCTGAAATGAAATGAAGGGAAGAATATAATTTCTGTTTGCTGGGTGGAGGAACATTATGAAGGTCCGTTATGATGTGGGCTTGGTCCATTTCAAGAGAATCTAATATCTCTCCCCAAAGTGTCTAGAAGGAATTCCACAATACATTACACAAGTCTAGGAAGAGGGCTTACGGGCTGAAAGATATGGACAATGGGAACTTTGTCTCATTTTCTCCTGAAATATGGCACAGGCCTATATCTCACAAGATTCAATTTCACTCTTGGCAACGGGCAACGAAACGATCTTCCAACTCCAAATCTCGAAGAATCAAAGTGTTGACCCATGGATAGTATTCCAAGTGTTTGTGTTCTCACCCGACCGTTGTCCTGGGCGATGATGTTAATGGCAACTATAGGCGTCATAGTATTGGTACGGTATGTATTGAATCTTCAATGTATTAGCCATTCGCGTTTTGAAATACCACACCACGTACGTGCAAATTGTCGTCGGTGGGATATACATTGCTGACGCTGAAAACCCTACCGGTGGATAAATTCCGTGTTCAGTGTTCAGTCACTTGAAGAATTGGGTACATTGGACTGCTCAATGCTCCCGTGTCCTATAATTTAGGACTTGGAAGAGTGAGTGGAATGGTCAAAATAGGGAAGTATTGGGTTTTGGCACAGTGGACTGGAAAACTCCTTCAAAGTCCGCTGATCCGAAACGAAGGCAACAGCATAGCAGAGAGAGATAGAGTTCAATCAACTTGGGCCTGTAGAGTTAGTTGGAAACAAATGGAAAATCCCTTTTACCTCTTCCCTTCGTTCGTGCATTAGTCCTTCTGCCTTGACACTGTCACTTATTTCCCTCATTTCTCATCCTTCTATCACCACCAAACTCATTCCTATACCCTCTTTTCTCCTCTTCACTACTCGGCATCAGGACCAGAAACATAGAGCTTCCACGACAATTAGACGTTGATTTTTCGCCATATTTAGAAATTTGATGTTTTGGTTCAAATTCAAAAAATTGGTAAAAAAATAAAACAGTGGAACTGAAGTAAAACGGAGATTTTGAGAAGAATTTTTACAAATGGGACGTTTCGTAGGTCAAATGTGTTATGTATGTTGTATGTTGTATGTACGTAGGTATGGTAGGGTTTGGACGCAATAGTCCATACCAAATCTAGTTTTGCAATATCGGATCTTACTGTAGTGCAGGCATGTCCTGGACTTCAGTACCGGTCTTCACCGATTAGGCACTCAATTAGACAGTCAAAAAACCGATATTCAAGAAGTGCTGAAAAATCAACGTATCAAAATTTCAGGTAACAAATCAAAACATTTCTACTGTAACACGACGTAATACTTC
>JAQFYT010000156.1:0-34008 GCA_034694925.1 Ceratophysella denticulata
TAGACCTTTTCCCACCTCAGTAGGTTTTTAATGCTTTTTGCATTTGTTTATTTAGAATTTCTAGTCATTCCAATCTTGCCGAGACTCTGTAGGCCGATAAGCAATATTTTAGTTATGCTTATTTAAGTAAATAAATATTAAGGTTCTTAGTGTGTTACGAGAGTTATGAAATTATTTTCTGTTCTACACAAGGCCGCCGAGAAAAGAAAAGATGATCCCAAAAATATGGACCCAAATGACGAAGAAATTTGGTGGAAGCGTGTGTGTGAAAGTTGGAGTATATAGGAATGATAATATTCTAGTTCCATTTGGTTTCTGTGTGCCTTTATCCCTACCCAATCCATTGTTTTCCGTGTCAGGTTAGTTTTCCATAAGGCAGGGTGTAGGAGAGGGCCGGAGAAACAGGATGTAGCACGTGCGGATAAATTATCTCTCCCGAATCTCTCCTGTGTGTCATTCTGATTAGTCCGTGGGAGTCTCTATAAAGTCCCAAGAACTTCTGATTCTGAATTTACCCGCATACTCTACCACCATCTTTCAGGCACCCAAAACGGATCTTCACTGCACGAATGAATGAAATTAACGGATGTATAAACATATGCCTACACAGATATTTTGGAGGTACACATAGGGAGCACCGCATAGAAGAGAAGGTACACGTGGAATAGGGTTGACAAAACTAAAATTGTGGTTAGAAAATTTTGAGCTAGCTTAGGTTGAGCTTAGGCTAAATTGCCTCGTCTTGCCCAATATACATTTACCTTTGAATAATAAATAGGTTAATATTGTTGAGGCGTAAGAGCTGCCAAAGCTAATCCTTCGGCATAAGATTGGAAAAGTCTTGAGGCCGCTATAAAGTGTCGACCTAAATAAAGCGAAGTGTCCAAGCAGAAACGACCGGATACGGCTGGAATTGGGTGGGGTGTTCATTCGAGGATTTTAGGGAACCGCTAAGTTTTCCTGCTTTTGGGTTCTCGTTCCCAACTAGAACACCAGCAAAGCAGTCATCGGGAAAGACTCACTGTTGGCTTTTCCACTTTCCATACATTGAGTTTGAGTGTGGCCAGGTTGGGGAAGAAGGATAGGAGTGAAAGCCTGGGTCTCGTGAGCACACACAAAATGAAAAATAGGGCGGAATAGGCTGAATGGATATTTCAAACCCAAATAGACTCTCAGTCTCAGTCTTTCCTCCCACATTAATATTATACAGAGCCTAATGGAAGAGGATTCAGGGAAAGGGCTCAGTAATTGTATCCCGTGAGAAATTTTCGCTTTTGAAGTTTTCCACGACCAGCAGGAAACCAAAGCGTGGAGAGAGGCGAAGAATCATGAGCTTCTCTTCGGTCTCGCTTCTGATTATTATTACTATTTTGTCTTTTCCGAGGTTCCCTTAATAAGTAGTTCAGCTCGCGGTATACGTACACAGCTCCAATAGTTTGTAGAACAAAAACTAAAGTTAAAACAAGCTTCCTTTTATACAATCCCGGGTATGAGAAACTTAAAACGCAGTATTCTCCTCTTAAGGAAAGTAAATCAATTCCAATACCTATGTTATTCCAATATGATTACCTAATAAATTTACAATTTTTTAATCATATGGGATGTAATTATTAGTGACACTAAAAAATTAGAAGTTCAAGTTCTTCTGTACGTAAAATCATAGTCCAGTTAAGCATTGGCACTGTATTCCTCAAAAACTACAAAAACACTTCTTCATCTCAACCATGAATTATTTCAAAGGTCCGACATATATACAATCTTATTATTCCGCAACAACTTTATACTTAAAGTGTCAATTCAGTTTAATGCAAATTTTTTATTTGTGTCGTATTCCACACTTAAATAGTTTAGAACTTTCTATTTGGATAAGGGTATTTCGTCAAATACGAACGCATTATTGTGCATGTGTGTGAAGGCGGAGCGGAGTCTGGAACAGAAGCTAGGCACAGTGGTTTCCAGCTTCCATTTCCATGAACTACATACAATAGTAAACTTTACTTCGTGATACAGAGTAGATCTGTTCAGATTCATATAATTAGAAGCAGAAAGGCGAATGCTTGCCTTTCAACGCTCCCATGGAACTGCATTGTGTGCTGTTGTGGTTAGACACTCTTGGAGTAATGTTTACAGAAGACAGTGTTTGAAGGGAAGGAGAAGAGCTCAAGAAGCCCATTTGTATTTATTACATCAGTGACAAGTTGATGATTTCCTAAAGTTGGAAAATACAGTTGAGGTTGCTCCTTTCCTCACCCTCCCTTTCTCTACCGTATGCAATTTGTCTTAAATTCAAATATGCCTTATCCGGTTTACAAGCGTACGATTCACACATCTAGCGGAGCAGGGTTGTACCAAGCGCGTAAAGATAAAGACTCTTTGAAATATATAATACGACTGTAATTATACTGTATTTCAAGATGCTGAAGGAGTCTCGACCAAAATCATAAAGATGTATCAACAATTCATTTAAAAATGTGCTTGCTATACTTTTATTTTTAAAGTTTAGAAACCCTACGTACCATGCTAAAACTCAGTCAGGTAATCAACGGGTCAGAATTTGGACAAATATATTCGACATTAGAATTGGAATCGTAGAGCTTATCCAAGGGAGAAGGCCGATGTAACACAGTCTACTGGCATTGCGTTTGCTGGTGGTGGTGGGTTTTTCGGAACGGCTGCAAAATAGGATGACCAAGCTTGCTGACATTTGGTATCTAAATTAATGGTGAAAGAATGATAATTTTCAAGCTATGATTTAATCGATACGGTAGACGTAAATAGTATTTTCGTAAAGAAATAACTTACAAGCACCAGTGAAACATCCTGCCGGCATAAATCCTACCCGGCCAACAGGTGCAGATGCTGCGTCTCTGAATCCATTACTACATGTGCTATCCATTACTAAATTAAATATATAACATTACTTATTCCGTAGCTCAACTGTGTAATACATATATTAGAAATACTGGAAAGAACTTACTTCCACGAGTCTCGGGCCTACCATGGGCGAGAGCCACACAGAGTGCAAGGAGACCAAACAAGGCAAAGAATTTCGACATTATTGAATCGGAAAGTTTAACGGAGGACAAAATCAATGGTTTGATTAATCCCACTGAAGCTGAATGCGATTCATCTGGAACTGTTTCCATGAATTTATAGGTATTCTACATCCGTCTAGCGTGATTTTAAAAAACGACTTGAATTACATAATTCACATCTGCTATGAGCTTGTCTGTTAATCTTGACTTGAATTGACATCAATTACCGAAGACCACCACAATGACGTGCAAGCCGGATTTCTCATTATCTGATTATGAGTTTGGCGCATTCTTTTGGTATAATGGTTTCAGTTGTGATTGTGATACCATTTGAATTCTCGCACAGGCACAGAAGTTTGCTCAGGCCTTACTCAAGTTGTTGAATGTCTGCTGTCGGCTGAACAGATTGCGGTTTTCACTGTAGAAGGAGACTTACCCATGTACCCATATGTTATGTGTTAAATGTTAATGCGTCGTTTAATGTAATGGTCTTTGGTTGCGTAACTCATTTGGCGTATATAGAGAAAACAATGCAGTTGTACGGCTCAGCCGATTTCGGACCAAAAGTAATTACACAATATGAATAAAAAGAGTGCTTTAAAACCAAAGGAACATTATTTATCTATGAAGAATTTTATGGTCCGGAGTCCCGATATTGTTTCCGATGCATACCGGTGATTTTTTATCTCGGCTTATTTTCGTTTTGTTGTTATATTTCTCCGTTTTCAAATATTAACCCTGTCGAACTGTACAACCCTGGAAAAACGTTAATGGAGTCTATCGCTATTTATTCGTTATCTAAGATATCCTAAACCGACGAAGTATCAACGAACCTGTGAAAAGTTTCTATGTGGGAATATCTTTAGCAGAAAGTTAGGAACAAGGAAGTACTTTGTGCGGATGCATTTCATTATATATTACAAGTGTCTGGTTTTCAACGCGCTTGGCAAACCAAAGCTCAGCGTTATGCATATATAGTAATGTGTTTAACCCTTGCACTTCAACAATGAGTTATTTGAAGTCTTCTGCTCTGAAATATTGATACCAAGTGTCTATGTATAACATTATATGTGTTGAGATACAGATCACTTGAGGGATCGTTTGTGCAAGAACTGAACTGGTGTGATATGCTTTTTTGTGATCCAGTCAACGCTTTGCTGCTTTGAGCTTTAATGCACAAACTCTCTGTGTATAGTTTTGGTGATGGTTAAAGAAATTCTAAGCATATTTTTGTAGGTCTAACCTTTTTCGTTACAGTTCCCGTCATCCCCGTGGAGGGTGTCCTGAGGAATCAAGGAAAACTTCCCTGTGACGTCCGCGTGCCAACTCGAGATGACAAACTGCACATGGTTCTCTGGTTTCGAGACAATGGTGAACCCATTTACAGGTAATATGCACTTTATGACACCTCATTTACTTCCCAGTTTAGTCACCCATAATTACTCGTGTCTTGACTCAGGCCTAGAGTCAAGTGCAGTGTCATTATAAAATAATCTGGTTTAATGACTCAAGTTTAGGAGGCAGGATAGTTTTGATAAAACTTCATTTGAAAAACTGCATACGCCAGTAAAATGTCACACATGCCAGGAAAGAAAGTTTTAAAAAGAACCTACTTCGAACTCGTATTTGTTCTGCATATGACGTCTTCATTTCAAACAATTCCAAGCAGCAGAACCCCGTATTGACTTAAAAATGGGCCCGTGAAACGAGAGAGTAATAAATATGACAGTGGTTGGTTAAACGGAAACCGTATGTGACGAACATAAACGATCTATGGTCACGTTAAGAACGGCTCGCTCCCTTTCCCTTTCCAGCTGAACCTGATATCATAGTGAAAATCCGGAAGGCGGTTTTACGACGCTAACAAGGTGGTGATCGTTGGTTGTAAAAGTAGGAAAGGCTGAGGTTTTCCCTATACGACGAGTCATGAAATTGGCACACAAAAAATCATCTTAAATAGCAAAACTTTTTTCCCGTGGAATGAAAACGTCGAAGCGAGGAGAAAGTTCAATAGCTTTCTTTAGCGAATTACCACCGTATAGGGTACATGACGATGGTTGAGAATCTGTGGTATATACTACATAGAGTCAAAGCCAAACCCAAGCAAACCACTTTGACTTTCACGAGGGAGAAAGTCGGAAGAACCTATAATACTAATGCCTTTGCACTGTCTCACCCATTACTTTCCTATACCTCGCCGTGCCTGCTCTTCCAATGTAACCTGACCAACGGCGGTTCAAAGCTACCTATATAGGTATGTATACAGTATACACCACGTTTCAGAAAACCGTCCAAAAGTATCTATGCACTACAAACACGTCGCAGGATAAGGTAAAATATATTCTGCAATCATGCCTCGGGTCATTTGCGTGTGTGAGGTATGCCCTTTGGATAATTTCAAAATATTTACATTATAAACCGTTGAACAATCTCGCCAAGAGTAAAACTGAGTAGTAAAATATTAGTTTAACATTTGTTTGTGTATAAAGTTTTGACTGTGACCGTAGGTACAAAGCAGCGAATGACGAATCGGTAGAGGTCAAATTGCTAAGGTTCAAATGTCTATGTACGATATCTGAGATATCCCGAGGATTATAATGGGCCATGGTAGCACTTACATTTCGGTTCCCTAACCATGGAACCCTGGCTCAAGATATATTATGTCTCTCTACTTTATCTATGACGTGTAAAGAAATACTATATTCTGGACAAGACCAGAAAGCAGTCTAAACTTGAGGCTCAAAATCTGCTTGGAATACATGAGAGGGTGAGGAAAAGAATAAGGTATTGATTTTACAATAAATTCCAACTCCCGCATGTCCAGGCTTTACCCGTCCTGTCTCTTCCGCTGTGTACTCTGTACACTGGACGCGGATTTGGAATTTATTCCCTCCTTTCATAATTCTGCTCTCACCCCTCCTGGACATTTGGGCTCTGGGCGAGACAGGTCTGTTTTCTGCTTTCTAGACTTACCTGCTACCAGATCACGGAATTAATTTCCATAGTGCCTCTAGAGCTTCTAGAATCAGTGACAAAGAGACTACATGTACAACTTTAATGACGGCGGATTATCAAGTATTCATGATATTGTCAGTCAGTGTTGTTTTAGCTGACACAGTAGTCGAAGTGGACTCATATCCGTGAGCGCTACTGGAGAGCGTTATACTCTCCAAATCCTCTTGGGCAGGTTTATTCGACTCCTCAAAAGCCCTGACCCTATTCTAAATCCTGTATGGCAACAAAATAGAATGCAGTCAAATAAATTTCGACTAGTTCTAAAAGCAATAAACTTTGGTGCGGTCTAAGATCAAACATGTAATATTATTAGCTCCACTTACTACCCATGATCATTTAACATTCCTGGCCCGCTTTCCCTCTTGGCCTAAGCCTTTAACCTCTCCCGGTTTTTGTTGTAGGACGCCATGGCCCATATCCCGCATCTCACTTGAAAATTCCGTGTACAACTCGCCATAGGCAAAAGAGAGGATCTCTCAGACAATGGTGATTCTATGACTGTTCAACCTAGATTAATTAATACCGTATGGGAAATTGTCAGTATCACGCAACAACATGACGAACATAAGCTTTGAAATACATCTTTTTTTATTTGGTGACTATAATTGTAATAATTTCTACACCGAATGAGTATATTTCATTTTACACTGATACTTCGACATCTTACGGATACCAAATCACTAACAATTTTTTAAATATCGTATTTATTTACGTGAAAATTTTTAATGCATTACATTATTTGCCATATTCTGAACTCAATTGTCTGTTAGCACTGGCTAAGGCTACGGTTAAAATGTTTAATGCCAATATGCCTAAATCATCTTGTCGGAATTGCCCATTGTCACGGACGCGGCGGGTTTCTTGAGGGAATACCACACGCTGGCCTGGCGTGGACATGAAATATTTATAGAAGGGAGACGGAGAAAGTTCTTCTTTTGAAAGTTGAGTTCTGCTCTGTCTCTCTACTGTGTGATAGATGAAGCATGCACGCCTGGAAATGCATGCATGCATAACACCTCTCTTCATACCATAAGAACTCAGGTTCAATGCTAGACTGTGTGCATGGCATACGGTGGGGTTTGGAGGGCGGTTTTTGTGCGAGAAAGGATGAGGGACCTGGACAGGACATTCCACATAATATCCCGCCCTCGAAGACGTGGAAATGAATTTTTGATGAATATTCGCCCATAGCTTCAGCCTCAGGAGCTACGTTTGTCTGGGAGAAAGATGCGTTCCGCATCCTTTTGAAGTGAAGAGAGCTTTAGTTGTGTTAGGATCGGGATTCAGCAAACAAATTTTCAAATATCCCCTCGTCTTCTGATATGTGTATGGAGGAGATTCAGGGGCTTTCGTGTCAGCCCACCGTGAACTTACATCATATATTACGCATGGAGTTCAACTTTTCTCTACCTGCGTACTACATAAGATCTGGAGCATCTTTTTTTTTTCTTATCCTGTGCGTTACTTTACAACGTGTTTTGGTTTCGTGTGGAATCAGCTACGTTTTATCCCAAGAATAGTTGATACCTACACGTACTTACCCTAATAGTTTATTAATCTCACCTCGTGGCTCAGGGAATCTTAAGATTTAGCGTTTCAAAACTTTGAAGGCTCGTCAGAAAAAGATACCCGTGACAGACACACTGTCTGCTGTCATTTAATTATTACTGGGGATTTTAAAACAAGTTTTTTCGCAGCAAAAGATAAAGTACTTTTACGCTTCCTGCAAGCTTTACTTAGGATGTCGTACCCTTAAGTAATGAATCACTAACCTCATCCTTGTATTTAATGCATGTTTAGAGCACGTGTTGCGTAGCGAGGATTTAAGCGAATTGACTAATCACTCGGATTACATAACAAGTTACATTTATGTGTCAAAGTGTGAAACTAACTTTCACTCTCGGAAACTCTAATTCACTTGCTCTTAGTTAATGGTTTATTAATCAGTCTCATGACTTATACCTTAAGATTTTTTGGAGTTCGTTCTTCCCTAATAAATAGTTTGGAAGTAAGGGGTTCCCGTCACTAAATTATGGATAGGTACCTATGTTTCGGCCGGGGAAACAACACTCTTCTGACTCCCGAGCTCTGTCGGAAATATTTTACCCTATCCGTACTTAAGTACTCGTAATTAATTGCATTAGCAGCTATATGTGGAACTTGGAGCTGGGAGAAAGAAAGAGAGTATAAGATCAAAGAGAAAGTGGAAAATGGAGTTGAGCATGAGGCAGATAAGCGTAATCTCGGTGCACTAATCAGCAGAGCCCAACTATGGAAACTACTACGGAGAAAATAATTTGGTTCTGAAATTTTAGTTTAAGTAAATGAGACCTCCATCCTTTCTTCCGGCGAGTAGGAAGCGTGAAAGTTAGTCAAGTGTAAACACTCAGATAATCGCGCTATGCTTCCGAGGAAAACTTTTTCCTACCCTTAAACGGGTTGTAATTTGAAATATAATAGGCTTACGTTCTCTGTGTACTACGTAACCCGTGTAAGCAAACTTCTGCACTGGGATGAATGTTACTCGATTCACTACTGGAGTACGGGCATGTTTGTTTTCGGTCCATCACGAACTGGGACATCAAGCAGAATACATCGTGCATTTTTGACTACGTTACTGAACTTACCTACATATGAGACAAATTCTTGCAATATTATAATGAAGAGCTTTGGATTGCAAAATAGAACGAAACCAAGATGGCTCCGCCTCGCTGCAACCCAGTTCTGAACACGGAAGTGGGAAGGGAGATATACATATATGCTCTGATAATAATATGGAAATGTGCCGACACACTCCAGTTACGCTTAACAGACTTTGGAAACTTGAGAGCAGGGTAGCTAATAAATGGGAAGTTTGGATAAGAGACATGGATGCATTGCAAAGGCATTGAGAAAAGTTTAAAAGGGTAAATGGGTGAAAGCTACGTATAAGTATAGTAAAACTATGGGTACTTCAACTTTCTTCACTATCACGATGTGTGCGGAGGAACGATGAGAGTTCTAATGCGGGTATACGAACCCAAGTAAGCGCAAAGCGAGTAGTCTAATAAACATAGATTACCCCGAGTTTGACAACGTCTTTTAAGACGGGAAATGGAGCTTTTTAGCAGAACGGCATAATCGGATAGTCATTCTACAGACCAGAACCGAGAAATTCCCCTTTCCAACCAATTCCAGTGAAAGTAGGCTTTTTTGGTTAGGCATTGAGTTAACCAAGTGTGCGGTGATATATTAAAAACTTAATTGAATATTAGTGGACCGTAGTTTGGTTGGAGTGGCCGTCTCGTTGGCAGAATTGATAAGACTTTTCTGCCTTTTCTTTCTCCTCAACAACCCAATCCGGGGACATTTATTTCTTTTTAAAACTCTGCCGTTCTCTACAAACTTTTAATTTAGTGTCAGGAAAGGCAAAGCGGAGAAAACTCCGCCCCATTGAATGTCACCTCGAAAGAAGTTCATGAATTTATTGTATCTCTTCCAACTCGCAATACTTTTCCCAAAAGCTAACCCAACTTATCTTTCAACACTCCATTCTTTCGGTTACAGTTACAAGAAACGCCGCTAACACAAGCCTGGCTTGGCCTTGTTCTTGTTCTGGTCTGCTGGTCTAGATATGGGCTCCGCATCTGTTTTATAGTTTATACTTTCACTTGCACTTGGGTTCAGGTTTCAGCTACATTTTATCCCGTTTTTAATGCGCCAATGCTCTAAATCTACTGGAATCTAATTCCGTACCCACACTCGAAACAATGGACTGAGAGATATGTAATTCTATACAATGGCGTCTTTTGTCTTGTTTCGAAAGTTTTTCTTTTGTATTGCACACATTTGGTACAAATTTGTAGTTCACCAATTAGGGTGCTTAATGTACTGAATGTGTGAGGGTGGTGTTGGCGGTACTGTTGAAATAATGTATTTCTGATTCTTTTTCAGGTACGACGTTCGGTCGAAGGGCACGAATGATGCGAAGCGTTGGTCGGACCTGGGTGAGCGTGTTTATTTTCAAGCCATGTCCGAGCCCGCTCACCTCCTCATTAGCAACCTCCGGCTAGAAGATGAGGGCGTGTACCGGTGTCGAGTGGATTTTAGAAACTCCCCAACCCGGAACCTCCGGATTAACTTGACCATCATTGGTGAGTCCGGCTTCAGTTTTCTTTTCACGGAACTACTTTTCCTTTCAGCCAAACAGGATAATGATGATGATAGGAATCTTTGGAGAGCACATGACGTGACATTAGTCCTGTTATCACTCAGGAAACCCGCTCTAAAGGGGCTCGTGGAGCTGGACAAACTTCTTTAATGCCTTTCCTTGTTCCCTGGATGCAGGCCATTCTCGTAATGCTTTATTTAATTGACTACATATGGCTTAGTCCTCTCTTCTCTTTCCGGGTTTGGTTCCAGTTACGCAAAGTTTACTTGTGTGTCAACAGATTCTTCAAAAATAACGCTTAAAATAAACTAGTTTGGAATTTTTAACATATATGTTTAATGTCCATATGAAAAACTTCAATTCTACCTACTTGAATTTATAATGAAATGTCGGATTGACTTTAAAATGTGCTAACTTCCTTTTACAATGTGGGATAATCACAGATAAATAGTTGCATATATTTGATTTAAGGATGCAATAAGACGGCTACACAATGGGATTGTTCTGAACAAACATTTAGTTTAGCCGCCTTGGGATGCACTGGTTTTGCTCTAATGATGTGGAGCAACCTATAAATAGCAAATCTAATATAATGTAATGCAGTACACATTATATATGCTTTATAATGCATTTGGCAGCATGGCTACAAATGCATTATAAAGCCTGTTAATCAAATACTAGTGCACTGTTACAAGAGCTCATTTCATATGATCCGTAGCTATTCTCATTCTCAAGTTTCTTTGAAATCCTAAGTACATGATTTTTTGTGGCATAAAGAGTCTTCGACACGGTGCAAAATGCCTAAATTGAAACCTGGTACGACCCACTAGCCGATTTCAATGGGAATGGGAGGTATCTGTCAAAATGGGATGGGCAAATAGTTTCTTTACGAACCCATTCATTCTACTCAAGGTCTATTTTGTGGAAATGATGAAAAACATGAAATTTTATTACCCACCACCAACCACCGTAGTAGTTAGGTTCCAGATAGTAAGAAATAGCCTATGCCTTCCACTGGGTGTGAATCTTTTTTGCTTCCGTGTTTCCTATTTGGGATTCCATTTTGATTCGCCCCAGGAGGTTCATTTCCCGAACTTTATGCTACATTTATATAAATGGAAGGCGACTATGATCTATATATTAAGGGTACGAATGTGTTATTTTTCACAAAAAGGTGAGAGTACCTACTGGGACGTCTAATCATTTCCTTTTGAACGAGCTACAAACAGAGATCAAGTAGGAATCACAAAGTTACTCGCCATTCCATTAGGTATTTCCAAATATGGCAAACAAACTTTTTCTTGGGATTTCGAATTGTGCTCTTTTGGCTTTTGGGCTGCTTTCAACAGATCAAAGAATCCTCAGGTGATGCTCACAACAAAGGACAGGCGACGGCTTTGCCGGTAGCTGATGATAGTGACTTCCGGGTGTAAGAAGGGTACTCGTTTGTAGATATATCTGTTTTAAGCAGGTCATGTTCATTATGTTTAATCAACGATATTAGTTTCAATAGCTATACATACGTATCAAGGATACCTAGCCTTTTATGGCAATAATATTGAAACCCATATATTATATGCAAAATATATTCAGGTACCGAATTTCAGATATTTTTGTCAGGTATACCTTTTTTAATACATCAAATTGTATAATCTTAATTCTCATGATACTTACCGGATTGCATCCAATGGTCCAATGCGAAAGGACCTTATGTGAGCTGATGCCATCTGCAATAATATAGTAACAATTGCTTAGACCTTGATTAGGAATAGTAATCAATACTAGCTGGGTAAGGTACGAGTCTAATTTAAATTCATCGTTTGGCACCCCATCAACCAAACGCGATTAAGCGCGCAATAAAATCTAACAAGAGAATATGAGAAAAAAATGTTAGTAAGGATATCTTGCTAAAGAAATATCGACTTCCACTTGCACGAACCATATATCCCAACCCTCATTTTAAGCTAAGGAATTTATTCCACAAGTTCATGGTAAGACGTCAAAAAATATGATTATTGGAACCGACACCGATATGTAGAATCTCAGGAGCGCATACTATTTTGCGAGGTGTGTCAAGCAAAATAACATTGCGTTGGCTAAAGACGGGATCAAATATATCAGTAGTAATCTGATTACCAATTTAGATTATCTGATTCGCTTTCCGGCTCAATGTTACTGATGTGCGTGCGTAAATTGTCCCAGAACCCACCGTACGACCCCGCCGCATTTATTTTGCAGGAGTAAATTCCTTACCCACGTTATGTAATGAAGAGAAAGCGGACGGCGGAGATGCGTTGGGAGAGGCTGTTGTGGGCCGGTGGGAGAAAGGGATGTCACTTCGTCTTTATGGGCTCTAAATATGTGATGTGGGGCAGAGTTTCGGGGCGGAGTGTGTTATGCCTCTTTCCACTCAGTCTCCATGTTTCTCACTCCTTCCACCTATTCTACCCAGCAGCCTCTCTACTTCCGTCCTCGTGTACTTTCACTCTCGCGAGTAACGACAGAGTGTAAACAGCGTCGGGCGGACGAGGACATGTGTGGCCGGGCAGAAGAGCCGATGGATGCCAGGGAAATAATGGTTAAAAGGTATCTTCCTCCCCAACTCTTCGGCCAAGGAGTCATCAAAGTGTCATCAAGTAAGGCTCCAATGTGCCTTTAATATCTTTTTGCCAAGACGGAGAGATAAAAATAAAGAAGGGGGGATAGAAAAAAAGAAAAGGGTTTCTTTACGACTCCTAAAAAGAGTCTACTCAGGCCAAATTGTATAATAGGAACAACAGAAGCACTAGATTCATCACCAAGGACCTTGTATACACCATATAATCCTACATCCTGGATTTTCATTCCCAACTTAATACTATTTCGGCTTTATATTTCTGTATCAGAAACATACGCTGTATAGGTATACAAATTTTGGTACCCAAATTAAACCTTGTAGTCGCAGTAAGAAGTGGATATTTGAAACTCTATAAGGCTTCTACAAGCTTCGGAAATAATATAGCTTAGGGTGAATTCTGAACTGACATCGACTCCAAATAATACGTATTTCAATATTAGACATAGTCAATAATACAGTAGGAGCACTGTAAACACAACCTCCGATCGTTGAATTGAAACCATGAACCATCACTCTACTTGTTAAGGTGCATCAAATTGTTGTGTGATATAATTTAGAATGCAAGCGATTGTGTATGGAGAATGGAACTGTAGGTAGACAAAGTTGATTCTGAATACGTAATTTCATGTACGTTTTTCTGAACTATGAATGCAAATATTATACTTTTCATGGGAATCCTGATCAGCCTGGGTGGTGTTTATTTAGGAAATATTGATAAAAGTAGCAATAGATTTTGTTTTCGAAAAGTCTGGGGAGTAAGTAAAGTATTATTAAGAATAAAAGCATTTCCATGTCAATCAAGACAGCAATATTTCTCCTCATGCGTGTGGAGTCTATTATGAATGCTGATATGATACAGAAACGAGGAGGGCAATATGCTGTTAGGGTGAAAAAGTTGAGACTCAAATGTCAATAAAATAGATCCGACTCAATGATAAAAAGAACTTCATTGCAATAACAGTTATTTGGGCTAATGGAGTACTCAAACCCCGCACTTCCACTCCCTTTTATCTTTAGGCTATTGTGCTTTCTCTTGGATAGATTTTAATGATTCATTTTCTTCGAATCGCGAGCGTAACCCTAGCTCAATTCTGAGAGAACGAGTGTTTGCATATCTACTCAGCAGAAAGGATCGAAGAGTAATGAAATTTTACGCGTTTAGATTGTGCTTTGTGCAATACGGAAATTCTGTTTCTGCATATAACGTCAATTATTAGTTTTAGCGAAGAAAAAACACATAGTACCTAACCCGGGAATTCAGAAATGCTTTATTTTTAGATTATGTAGGAGAAAGCAATGACATTATGAATCTCTAATGATTAAATGACCGTCAAATCTAGTTTGTTTGTTTTCATATTCTCCGGGTAAACCCAAATATATTTTCTTGTTGGCTTTTTACAGAGCTTTTTGTAGAGCACGTGCCGTTTGATTTGATTGTCCTACTTTCACTTTTCATGCTTTACGAACCCCGAGGCCTCAAAGTAAAGCCAATTTGGAGAACTCCAATGACTCGTGTACCATAAGATTGAATAATTAAGCAAAGACAACAATGAACAAAATGCAATATTTGCTTTAAATTCTGTTAAAATTTAGGTCACCGAGTGCGGAAGTTCATTGCTCACCTTTCCACTTCAGCTTGACTCTATAAATATTTCTAATTTGGTCGTAATAAATATTCACGGAAAATGACAAAGAGAATCCTTGGCAGCTGTGTTTTTTTTCCTCCAGGTGACCCATTTAAAATTTTAAAGCGAATTAACTCAAGTAATCAATAATAAGCAGAAATAGATAATAGATAACCTTATATCCAGGAATTGTATGTGTTAAAATAGGAATTGGAGCAAAAAAGCTACAAGCTGATACAAATTGAATTGAATTGTATTGAACTTAAAGAAGGATATACAAATCCTAGACTTCTACATACTAATAGCTAAGGCTCCTACACGGTCAATAGCCAGACAGCCAAAAACCTAAACAGACAAGGATCTATATAGCCAATAATACTGAGTACCATTTTTGTGAAGAAATCTTCTTAACTCGTTTAGTTTTTGCTTGTTTATGTTAATGGTTTATTTTGGTTTTGGATGTTCGGGATTTTGTTTGGTAAAGGTTTGCTGCGAAATAATAGTTCATTTTGCACCGTGCAATTATGTAAAAAATGTAAATATGTCTGATAAATACAAATAAATAAATAAATAAATAAATAAATTTTGTACCGCAAATATTTTTCGTTTATCCGGAAACTATTCGATTAAATATGTACCCTCTCAAAGTTATTGTACAGAATACAAATACAAATATGTTGTGAAATATGCAGTAAAACATATTTACAGACCGAGACCTCCTACTTCAAAATTTACTTTACCATTCAGAAACAGCATTGTCTGCTCATTGTGTTGAGGATAGATAGTGAAAGCCGACAGAGAAAGAAGAGCGGGGCGAGTTGCAAACAAGTTGAGTTGATTCTGTTCTCCTCAACGTAATTCAATTTCTGCTTATTCGCAATACATTCGACTTTCTCTGAGGGTTGTTGGTTACGTTGGGGTGCGGAAAGTAGGAAATCGAGAGTCAACAACTTTAGAGTTTTAAACTTTCCTGTTTATCCTATTTGACCCCACTTCGAGAAACTCCTGCAACTGCTTTTCGAACGAACTCCCAAAGTTTGAATGAAGTGTTCAAATCACTAAACTAACTCTTCACTTGACTTGAACCGCAGCAGCGTAACAGCTATAGTTTGCTCTTCCTTTTGTGCTCTTCAATATTAGAATGTTAACTCTTTCCCTCCTATACATCATCTATATTATCCTGGTTTGGCACAAGTATTTGAAATTGACTGCAATTTGAATGGGTTTCCCATGGTTGTACCATGACCATGAGGCATCTGCATAGGGATGACAGGTCCAAAAAGTATTAATCAAAATTGAACTATTTTCCAGTGCCTCCTGAGAAGCCTGTGATTTATGACGGAGTCGGAGTTGCATCTTCAGCCATTGGGCCCTACAACGAAGGCACCGAACTCCTCTTGACCTGTGAAGTATACGGGGGTAAGACCTTTTATCTCATGACTTATGATGATTTACTGGGGCATTTTGCTAAGGGCGTCAAACGGCTAAACCTGAAGTCTCGAATTCGATTTTCTAAAAATGCTTTGAGAACAGCGATACCTTGTCAATGTTGAGTCTAGTTGTTTAGGTTTAAATACTTACAATAAACGTAACTCAACCATTTTTAAACACGACAATAACTAACCCAACCTGTGTGTAAACTTAGGATATGGCTTGACTTAAAGTACAATGTATGCTAAATCTATTGTGGCGCTAAACATCGAATCCTAAATAATATCACGTAAATATATTATCATACTCGGTTATTGTTATGCTATCAAGTTGTCGCGGGATTATTACTTGAAAACGTGACGATCACAAACGAATGACTCAGTATTTTCAGAAGTTTGACGTGATAAACTACGACCACGGAAACGAAATTGTAGTTTTATGGCAGTGGCTCCACGGTACGCCTGAACTCGTGAAGGATGTGAAAGTGAAAAAGAAAACCCATCTAAATTGGCAGCTGGGGAGAAGATGATTTGAGGAAGGGGAAACCTAGTATTTTGTCGTACTGGTATAAAAAAACTCGTCGTGACAAAGTTACCTTAGTTTAGTTGTAGAGACACAAATTAGAGCCCGGGGACAATTACAAAATGAATTAGAGTTTGGTAGAGAACATAAAACAAGTTGCGTGGGGGTTGGAGCTCCGTCTTCCGTTTTACGCTTGTCTTAAATAACAGTACCCCATGATGAAATGATGTGCGTGAGAGAGACCATAATGGCATTAATGGGCCCGTTGCATTTTTTAGACATGAGTGCATGGGCATAAAATTAAGGGGAACGACCACTGATGAGTATAATTAATGGGATGGGCTTATTGAACTCAGGTTCTGGGGTTCCTCTATCCTTGAGAGATAATTGAAAATCCAACACACTCTTACCCAGCTAATTAATATTTTAGCACGTGGCAATAATGTAATTACCAGTTCTACACAACATGCACCAATGGTTTTTTGCCATGAGAGCTCTGAAGTGCAGGAATTGCAAGCAAATACGGTATACGGCACGATACACATGCACAGACTCGTTACATGTATTTTCGATTTGATACTAAACTATAATATACAACGTAAGATCGGCCCGAGAAAACCGAAGCGAGAGGAAAGTGCAAATGAGCGATGAATTGGACTGGGCTTTTCCTCGAACGTGAAATCCATAGTTAATCCATTTGTACTTTGTACCATCCGAACCGAGTAGTGCAATTATCTCTACGAAATATAGTGTTCATCACTCTATGAAAACACTTACGATTAGCTCGTCTACGCGTTCTGATTGCCACATACGTGAACAGTCTATGTTTCAGGCTAGTTTAGCCTTTGCATCTTCATTGCGACTCGCAATTTTGCTGTACCATACAAAATACGACGTTTTTTTGCGTATTCGCCGGCCCGTTGTTGTGGCTGAGTTTTACTCGAACCAAAACCCATTCCCATAATAAATGCATGATCCAGCTAAGCTCCTGAACAATATATTGTCATACACAAGCTAATAAATCACAATTATGAAAAGAGAACGTTAAACCCACAACCACACAGTCACCGACGTCGGCCGTCCAGTCACTAATAACAATTTTTTATTTTAACCATATGCCTCTGTGAAAGCAATGCGTTCCGTATCATGCCTACGTTTTAGTGTGAAATCGATAAGGAGAAAGTGTACCTACGGACTCCATGTAATTCACCTCAAGTTACACAGCCCAGGATGTGGAAACCAGAAGGAAAAGGAGCAGAAAAAAATCATTCTTTGTAGTGTCGTGACTCTGTACCCAAAGGAGTCGTTCAAGTGTCCAGTCGGGTTTTCTTTTCCCTTTGTTTCACCCACAATTGAGCAACTGAAAAAGTGGGAGTGCAGTAGTGAAGGTAGCAAGGTAGGGTGAAGGCGGGAGTCCGCGGCCAGGAGCTACTTTATCACAAAATGCTCTACTAACATGTGCATGCCCTCAGCTCTCAAATGGAAAAACACAATTGACCCAAGCCCAAGACTCAACTCCCTTCAAAGCGTGGAGGAGGAAAAAAAAACTTTTCCCTGAGTCCTTTTCATGATTCCGGGTGTCTGGTCTCGACAGTAAAAGTAAATAGTGCCTCTTTACGAACGGAGGACTTAATACAATAGAGAGCTTAACACGCTCATGTGTGACCTTTTGACACTTGTCTCGTCTAGGTTTGGGTGACACTAGGCCAAATCGAAATATTTTCGGATTTCTTCAGAACTCACCCGCGGAGACAGTGATTGACAATGTTGTCATTGTAGCCTATTTTCCAATATATAATTCATTACCATGGCAATGTCTCAAATGTCTGTGATGTTCTGGATTTCCAATTTTCCAAGCTTGGTGGTGGGTTTAGTTTTGTCACGTGAAATGCACGATGCATGCTCCAGCGACCCATCGGAATCGGACCGAACGGAAGGACAACCGAGTTTGAATTAGGGGCTCTAAAGACCTCGAGATTTATGCTTCTGAAGATACAAATTAAAGGAAAGTGGTTGAGCTGAAATGGAAAGGAAGGAGAGAGTCCTTAGCAGACTCGATCTGCCCTGTTGACTCACTTCAACTTCAATTACCCCTGGTCGGAGCTTCTGTTCTGAACCCTGAATAACTGTTCAAGTCCTACTTCACAAACCACCACAGCTCTATACACAGATTTAATGTTTGTTTGGCTCTGCGGGCAACAATAATTATTTCAATTATTCATTCCATTTAGGGTATGCACGCATCATTCCCTCTCCGCTTCTGGTGGCTCCAGGCCTAGTTGCAAACCAATTTCCGGATATATTTGCAAATTCGCAAGCCAAACTAAGCTTTTATTCATATATTTCAGCATACAGTATCAGATCATTACTAGACCTTGTGGTTCGACTCCAGCGGTGGATTGGAAGTTTATAATATGGCTTGGGGCATGGAAACCAATTTGAGCATTAGGATTCTGCATACGTATCCTAATCGCCTTGAGTTAAACTGCATCCCCTTCTGCAGTATAAATGGTTTAGGTCGACGGTCCTCGCAGTAATTCAATATATTCTTCGGGCATGATAGAACCCGGAAGCAAACCGCACTCGAACTTATAATAATGTTTGCGTTTTCAATTTGCTTCTACACTGTTGTGTTGCTCATCAGAAATTACGGGTGTGTTTTCTGGATACTGTTTGTGTAACGGGTAGCAGAGTTGAATGTAGAAGTTGACGTTTTATTCGAACGGCTAGGCAGCTGAGGAAGACATATTAGAATCTTCTCAAACGCACCCCACCCCACACCCTACCTTTTTAATTCTGACCATTCTCGTATTCCCGCAGCAGTTAA
This sequence comes from Ceratophysella denticulata, assembly GCA_034694925.1. Taxonomy (NCBI): domain Eukaryota; kingdom Metazoa; phylum Arthropoda; class Collembola; order Poduromorpha; family Hypogastruridae; genus Ceratophysella; species Ceratophysella denticulata. The sequence goes on from JAQFYT010000156.1 coordinate 19,223, forward strand.
AGGAAACATATACCTACACGTGCGTGAGATTTGTTTGTAGTGGAATAAGTAATAAAATTACTCGCATCAATCAATGAACAAATTAGCATTGACTGCGTAAAAGTTTCCAAACAGACGTATTTCTGTTATTCTCGGATCTCTGAATTATTGACGAAGTATTGTGCTGTGTTGCTCGTTGTTCCACCTCATTTCCTGACTCCCTCGCCAGGCTCATTTGTTACCAAACAGAGTTACGAGAACAGTTTTTAGCAGCAGCCGAGCCTTGTTTTAGCATAGGAAGTCTGCCTAATTGACGTGAGGTATGCTCTTTATTTATTTAGTGATACGTGCAAGTATGCATCCCGAGCTCAACTATCCGCAATGCTGTTCCTGGTCCCTAAGTTAATTATCTCATTGGAGTATGTAAATATACGACAGCATGGTCCGACCACTCACTTCGTACTACACAGTACAGAGTACTGTATGTATGTACATACAGAATGAAGTGAGCGAAGACAAAACAAAAGTACCCAATCAAATGCAAGACATTAATGATGGGAATGAAGGGAGCAGAGTTTGATCCGAAACTGAGGGAGAAAGTCCGTTGAAAAGGAACTCATTCTCTAGGGAAACGTAAACATTTGAATTGTGTAGTGGCTACAAATGAGCTCAAAACTCTTGTTTCCGCCCCTCTTCAGCCCATAGTATGCACATAAGTATAGTATATGCTGGGGAATCATAATATTTGAACACGTGTTCTCAATACAACACTTAACAAAAGAGTTAATTACAGTAAGTATTCATATTTCCTGGGCTTCTCCTCAATACAAGAACATGGGCAAAAGTGAAAGTGTTTGCTAAATTTTGCTTTAATTATCTCCCGTGTTTCTGGTCGTTTCTACTCATAAAATGTAATTATATAAGATCTACTGTAAGCATGCCCAGTCGACCCAAGGGAAAGCTGGATGGATGAATAGTGGATGAATGAGTTGTGTTGGACCTTGTTTCTGGTTAAATCTTTGATGGAACTACGAGCGTAATCGCTTGCGGCAGTTGTTGTCTCCGTTAGTTTTGATCATTCAATATCATTTTATAATGAAAACGGTCATTTCGTGGCGGAAGTTTTCCTTTCCACTGCGTCAGTTTTACTTAGTTACTTGTTCCAATTAAGATTTGATCTATGCCCAGCTTATAGGTATGACGCGAAGTTCCTTGAATCGCGCTATTTCTCGAAACGTTTTGAGCTGAAAGTATTGACAAACGGCATAAACTGTTTGGTCTGGTGCACATACTGTACGAGCTAATGTCGCGAACTGCCAATCAAATCAATGTTTATTTAGGTCCAGAAATATTGGTTTTTAGGTTAGCTCAGGTTGAACAGCTATATGCTAAACGTTTATTGGCGCATGGTACGGGAACAGGTCTGTCCAATTTTCCGAGGTAAAACGTACAATTATCGAACGAAACGCGGTAAACCATGTCGTTTTTTCGCGGGTCAACTGGAGGCAGGGGAAGGGAATAAATCAATAGTGTTGGAAATGGAGAATCAATAAATAATTTGTTGTGTGTGTGTTTGAATTAAGGTCGCCCAAAGCCGAGAGTGACTTGGTGGTTGGAGAATGCGATGATTGACGACTCGTGGGTGGATCGGAAGGACGGAGTTCTGGTCAATCATATGAAGTACTCTCCGCTCCAACGCCATCATCTCAATGCCCGTTTCGTTTGTCAGGCCTCAAATACGAACCAAACGCTGCCCCAATCCTCCGTTGCAGTCCTCAATCTCAACCGTAAGTCCAGAAAGGCACTTTGGACGCTCCATTTCAATTCAAATCTAGCCTAAGTACGTCCACACACCAAAGGCATACAAAGAAACTCTCCAAGTCCAAAGTCCAATATACTACGGTGCGGGAAAAGAGTGGACTTTTTCTTCCTTTAAAACTTTTTTTTTATCAACTTTAGCCAGGCACTCTTCTCCACTACCTATTTCATCCTTTCCATTTATTTCGGCCTCAACTAGGAAGTTCTTTTGGTACACGTGTCATATGTCATATGTGATCACATGATCGCACATACCGTTTTGAACCTAATCTAAACAAGCTGGAACAACCCTATCCTGGATAAATCTAAAGAGTATGCGATCTCGAGGTCACATACGGCATGAATACCGTCCTCTTGGATCCGCTTTCCCCTTGATCTCCTCTGTGTCGTCCTCCCTTGGACCATTCATTCTTCTAAAACTTCCCTTCACAGAAATAGACCTAGACCAGTATTACCACTATAGCTTCCCCACCTCGGTTTAAGCTAGAATCAATTGTGGTAAAAGTCCTCACACGTAACAGAGTTAGGCTGGACGACTATTCGATCGTAATCAGCTTATATCAGGTTACCCCTTGATGGATCGACGAAAGCTCAGCTATTTGTACGGGATCTATCGTTTATACTCTAATGACATCAATTTTCCCTGTACCCTTCTGGCTTATTTTAGACTTGAATGATTTGCCATTTAATGGTCCTAGTTCTAAATATAACCAACTGAACTGACGATCATGGGTTATTCTTGATCTGACGCACAAGGCACTCCAGCATAATTTCGCTCAAGAGAACAGAAATAAGCCTTAAAATGAATGAGGTTCGGTAACCGATGAAACCAGAGCGTGTATGATTCATATGAAGACACGAGATTGGAATAACTCGCTATGTCATGTAACCTTTGCAAAACTGTGGAATCGATCATCAATGCATAATGCATTGACTGATGAACTATTTATAGCCGTTGACGTCCGGTAGCTCTTGTATTATCTATTACTTCAAATATGGAATACATGTTTTTAGTTTCTATTTCTACTTAAGACAATGACGAGCCTGAAGAACATTTAAAATTTTCTATGTGCAATCGTGGTCTACACGTGCTTATTATAAAACTAAACTTGAACATGGAGGAAACTAAAGTTTAGTTTAGCTCACAGTGAGCAAATGAGTAACCGTTTGGGCATTGAAATGTCGCGAGAAGGTCATTTTACTAAAGACAGGCACATGTTGTAACTTAGAGCATTTCCAGTTCATTGAGCGAACTATTTCAGTCGAGCACGGAATTCTTGATAAATGATATAACCAGGGTTTCTATGAAGAGCCAGTGAACTTCGACAAGAGATGAACTAATGGGGCAACTGGGCTCTCATATCTATCTCCAGGTAGAAATACCACTGTCCAATGCTATCGTAGAAGAAAGAGGCCTAGGAGGATAAGGTTGAGACTCAAATAAGGAAAGTGAAAGCGAGCCCTTCTCGAAAGTAGAGTAGTCGGAGAAGGAATAAAAAAATTGGTTCAAATCCTCACTCCTATCTTCCGTGTAAAAGTGCAGTAATACGCATTACACGGGGCGGCTCCTCAGATCCAAGCTATGCTCACCCATAGCCGTATCATTACAGACCCTAAGCTGCTCTAATACGAGCTGAACCCGGGCAAGCAGAGGGACACGACGGGGAGGAGAAAGTGAAAAATGTGTGGACGAGAGTGAGAGACGGGCTACGGCGAGAGAAAACTCTAATAATGTCGTAATGCGGCAATTCTGTGGCGACAATTTAGATTCCTCGCAATTGACTGGACAGCTCTCTGGTGAAATTTAGCATCAACATATCTCATAGTTATTATTCAAACGTCGCATAATACTACGTACTCGTGCGGTATGAAGGTACGTACTATGAGTATATTTAGCAGTGCATTAATAACGATTTTAATCATTGTCGTTGCTTGGTTTGGTTCTGACGTAATTTACAAAATTCGATGCCGCGTTCACATACTTTTTCCAATCTAAATAACATAAGCATTTGATGTGACGTGACGTGAAGATTAGCGAGGAGAAAAATATGCGACTCCGGTTGCGCACGCTATACCAACTCCAATTTGTTTATCTGGAAATAATCCTGTTTTCGGACGACGGTAAATTTTTTAGTGTTATGCTTTACAGCAATTTACTTTTCACGTAACGCCTAAAGATCGAACCTTACATTCACATCCACATCCCAATTTTCGTAGAATCTAATAATGCCCAGTGACTGGAGCAGGGAGTGAGAAATGGGACGAGGAGGCTCTGTGCTATGATTTATTTTGTTGGGTGAAGAGAGAGCTATGAGGCTTATGTTAGTTTATTTGAACTCCACACACACATTCGCACATATACCCAGGGTTTTTTCCAAAGAAGGAAATCAACACGCTGAGAGTGGGTACGAAGTGCATAGTTTCGGAGTTCAGGAGTTCCCGAGCCCTGACACGACTAAACCTTCTTTTGGTCAGTTCCCTGGAATTTTTATGACTTCATGACTTATGTTCATTTCCTCGGCTGCTCCTTTTCTCGAGCAGCATGCTTTCTCTCCATAAAATGAATATTCTGCTCCAGTCAGTGACAATCACTTCACGACTGATACGGATCCGTGCCAATAAATCCCAATCCCTAACATTTCCTTGGGTGACATGCTTTGGTGGTTTAGTGCCTTCTGGCCTTCTTTTCTCCTAGGCAGGACAAAGCCCTTTCAAATTAAATGCTCGCTGTAGTAGTACATACCTACGAACCTTACTCAAAATCATAAATCCTGGGCGGGGAGGCTTATTCTTGAATCGCACTCAACCTAAATTAATGGAGACATTATGAATGATAGTGGGTAGAGAGTTGGGGGCTTAAGTGAGGATAAATCTCCATTATCGACACCTGCCAGCATCGCAATCCCTGCTCAATACTAGTAAATCCAGTCGCCTGGCCTCATAGAAAACAGGGTGCGACAAAAGTCGTAGTAGTTGGTACTAATCTGGTACCAGGACTTCCGCAACGCTGATTCATTATGCTATTGGTATGTATAGTATTTGCGAAGTCGTATTAAGTACAAAGAGAACGTTGGGATGCGGACGAATGGCAAACGTGGACAGAGAGATAAAAGGGTACACAGGAACTCCTTCTGGTCTGATCCATGCTATTGATCCAGTAGTTTGTTCGGTGAGGATTAGAGTCAGAGTCAGGTCATATCAGTTTTCGATTTTGAGAGTTCGTATAACCAAGGTTTCACGCCCATTGGCCAAACGATCATTTAGGTCATGTCAAATTAGTCAATCAGAACTTATAACTTAATATTTGCAATTTGAACTGTCAAAAATCTTAGCATTTATTTTGAAGTTAGGGTGTAGAAATAATTCAAAACTTAACTTGGAACTTTTAACTAAAAACGTAACATTTTATCATTTTATTCGTTATATCCATTCCACACTTCAATCAGAGAATGGGAAAAATGACTACTACAAATACGTGTTAGTTGTAATGACAAAGGAATAACCCAAAAGATCAAGGCCCAAAAATCCTGGTACCTACCGGTTTTTGTACCTGTCCTGTCGATGTGACGTCTGTGTGACGATGATGCAAGGGAATAGAGATTGATGTTGCGGTGTCAGAGGCGGTTCACAAAGGACTTTTGGGATCCTCTTTGCCTGAATGCTCTGTTTATGTGTCAATATTGATTAACGTCCTATCTCTTGATTCCACCAGTGCGTCCGCTCACAGTTTCAATTACAACAAAGGACACGAATCTCTTGGCCGAGAAACGCTATGACATTGAGTGCGTGTCGACGGGCTCTCGACCCGCAGCCACCATCACTTGGTGGAAAAACAGTCGACAGATTAAGAAGTCTCCTCAGAGCGTAAGTCTTTGTTCATTAATTTTTGTTTACTCTTCGCCTAAGTGTTTTCTGTTGTCTGACGTAGATATTGCTCGTTAATTGAGTACCTAACTACCTACATGATTAAGTATAGCGCTTGGAATAGAATTATGAAATATATCACTTGGATACAAAGATAAAACACAAATATTTTCGTCAAATTGGTAGGGGCCCGATCTATACAATGATGATTTTAGTCCCTAATTGCCAATTTAAAAGAAAGTTTACGTTTGAGTGATGATACCTGAAGGAAAAGTTGTTAGGTTAAGAGGGCTCTGTAACTTGGTGACGTGTTATTCAAAACCTATTTTGTTATTGAAATTCAAACTTTTCCTTTATAAGACTTTCTCCTGTGTCTACATTAAATTCGATGTAGAATTTTTGAGCTCTCAGCAACGTTAGAGGCTACTTTCTGTTCAGTATTTCTTAATTTTGATAATAAATATTTATCCTTTCCTGACAATACGCCATCAGGTTATTGTGAATAAGTATTTACTTTTCAGCATTCCGCGTCATTTAATAAGTTTTACAAACGTATAGTTTAAATGTTTAAATTAAAAATTATCGTTAGTTTCTACAGATGGGCTTCAGTATAAGGAAATATTTTTCAGTTTACGCTAGGAAATATAGGAAATAAATTCTACCTCGAGTGTTCGAAAATTGGCCTATTAGGAAGTTGATCCGTGAGTGGAATCAACAGGCGGAAATTGCGTTATATTGAACTCAACTACATAGCAGATCCCTAGAATGTACATATCTCTTCTCCGTAACGCGCTATTGATTTTGTGCAAATTCTTTTACAGCCCAATACTGACGATAAAAATGTCACGAGGAGCATATTGAACCTAATTCCCACCATTGACGACGACGGGAAAGTCCTCACTTGTCGGAGTGAAAATCAATGGATACAAACAAGTGCGATGGAGGATCGCTGGCGGCTCAACGTGCATTGTAAGATATATTACACATAGCTTCTTACTATACATAGATAAACCAAACACTTGCTCTTAAAAAGCACTACCCTGCGAACAATTATTAGTTGGTGCAAAATGGAACTCCTAACTTCTCTTTGTTTTCCAATGCATATAAAATCGATACAACCTTTCCCTCTAAATACACCTGTTCTGTTAACCTAAAAGCAGCCTCCTTTAGTCACTTTGCTGATCTATCAGTTTCTGATATCCTATGGAAATGAATAATTTATAACTCTTAATGGATTGTATCTCTGCTACGCCCAAATGAATTTTAACGCTTTCAATCCAGAAACCTTGCCGAAAAGGTGACAAGGCAGTTCAAAACATACATGATATATCACCGTTATAATAATAATTCAGCCACAGCCACGAAATATGAAAATTTTGTTTAGCCTACCGCAGAAGCAGATCACAGAGAAACAATAAATGGACATATTCCATCCTATGTTATGAGTATCATATTGAATGCTAATTTACTTTCTTACCAATACCCAAGACCCCCGCATAATTATACCAATACTTACGACTGACACCTCCTCAAAAACAAAAATTTCTCGACTATCATCGGTAAAACTGGACGAATCACAAGATAATACACCAACTACGGATTTTATGTAGTGTGTATGTAGCTTTGTTGGTATTGTCCAAGAAATTGATCTTCTATACGGTTTACTGTTTGTGTATGTATTTTTAAATGGTTTATACTAGCCAAAAGCACCGAAGGCGAGCAATTCCTATTATCTCCCAATCTCAAGCCGAAAAGTTGTTATAATGTAACTTTGATGGTTTGCTCGAATACGGATCACTATAATCATCGAATCTTGATATCCCCTACTGTTCAATTTTATATCAGCTTATACTTTACACGAAGGTTCTGTTTGAGAGATATGAGTCAAAACGAGATCCCTATCCCTATTTTGGGTTTAACATAATTTGATTATTATTTTTTCCTGCCGGAAGCCATAGACTGAAGATGAGTATCAGAAGCATGTCTGAAGCCCATGCCCCAACGTTGAAACCTTGACTTGCCTGACTGATACAAGAAAATGAAGTTATTGTATTGCCTACAGTTTACTCGATATCAAATGCCACTGTTATGTTGTTGTGTAGCAGGTTTCTTTACAACTCCAGGCTATTATTTGGATTTCGATTTCATAGTTTTGTTTGATACTCCTCCGAATTGTATTAAACAAATTGCTACCCTATGCGTAATGATGACTGAAGTGAGGCATTAACCATCCGCCTCCCTGTCCACATTTGAGTTCTTATCTGCCAAACAAGCACGTCTCCGGTTATGGATCTTCTTCCCAGGGTACCAGAGTGTAGATCAATGAAATAATTAGCTTTTTTTCTGAAAGATAGATTTACCACAATCCAGTCACCAGAGTAAATAGCATTATAGAGCGGTGCTCTACAATATAAGGATCTAAATAACATCAGATTTAATCGCCGTGGTCCGGTCGTTTCTCGGTCTGCTGTTGATTCTACATGCTGTGGTTGCGGTATTTGTACACGTACACTTCGAATCTACCATTATCATCGCATTCCATGGCACCTAATACGACTAGGGTCCAAAACCCGAAAACCTCAAACAAAGTCATTATCTTTATTCCCTGCTAAATCCAACATGATCGGCCCACTTACTCCGAAGTGGTATAAAAAGTTGGAATCTTGGTATATAGCGCTAACGTTATGCACACAGCACGCCCATGTCATGTTTCTGTAATGCACACGCCAGCAGCAGGGTTAGGTTACATATAAGAATGACTTGGTTAAACGCATGATGATGAGCTAACAATGTAATCTTTTTAAATTCCAGATCCACCTCGGGTCACAATGCAGTTGGGCTCGAACCTTGTTGGGGATGGTATCAAGGAGGGGGATGACGTCTATTTTGAGTGTATTGTCAAGTCCAACCCGCCCTATCTCCGACTCTCCTGGTTTCATGAGGTGGGTTGGGCTTGCATTTAAATTCATTGAAATCAATTACCTCGTTATTTCCAGCTTGTAGACGCAAAAAGAAAAGTTAGCTGTTTCTAGAGAAAAAAATCTACTCCGCGCTCCTTACTTGAACAGTAGCGGCGTAAACTCTCCGTGTGTCACGGCCTGTTACGCCTGGGAACTAAGAAGGCGGGTCTCTGGAATGCTATTTGAAGTATGCAAATCTTATTGTCAGGGACAATGGGAGTTAAGCAACGTTGAGGGAATAGAAGGGCAGGACAGAATTGCAAAAGTTTGTGGTAAAGCCCTATTACCCAAATGGGTCTTCTCCCGGGGTCTCGGAGAAAAATAGTCGAGAGCATAGTGAGGTCAGGTTTTTACCAGGAGTGGAATCTTCCATCTAAACTCTGCAAAGAAGTACACACATAGTACCTCCAGAACCTTAAACCCAAGTCAACATTTAATTTCAAAATACAGCCTTTGTTCTAAATACTCCCTAGCACGCGTACACATATGCCAGACGAGGGCCAAATGTGAGCATTCCTATTCAAACCCCTCTGAGCTCATGAGTAAAAATTAAACTAAATTAAACCAAACCACAACACTGAACTTCGTCTTATTAGCTCAGGGGGTATAGGAAGGAGAAAGTTACTTTGAGTTGTCGGAAAAGTTTGGCTAGCCTGAGGCAGTTGTGTTCTAGGTTCTCTTCTCCATTGACGCGTGACGGAGTAGGCGTGCGTATCTCCAGTCTTCAGAACACTAGCAAGCATGCACTTTCTTGCTCAATTTGACCTGTCCCCTCCACTTGAACTCTAGCTGTCAGAATGTGTATAGATATGTATGTACTATTTTAGTCCACAATTGTATATACCTGAATTACGCTCTCTGGATTCTGTCCGGAAGATGATAGCATGACACAGGGCGTAAGAAAAAGTTTTTCTCTCGACACGAAGAAAAACAATAACGAGTTGTGAAGACTTATATGTATCTAACCTAAGCTCATTATTTGTTTTCTTCAATACGCTCTCGCTTTCCAAAGTTTTTGGAAGGGGTTCAATTCCCATTCAGCCATTAATGTGTTCCAACTGTCGTCTAAGAGGTAGTTTCGTCCCAAAAACTTTGAGCACACGCCATTTAATCATTCTTCCGGTCCCTCAACTCCTTGAGATGGAAATAGAATGGAAGTTATTGTTTTAGACTTGATGAATAATCATAGGTTGCATTGGGTTTGCATAGAAGGTTATTCTTGAATCAATAAGCCTTGCATGTCTTGATACAAGGCAAAATGCTTGGGCGGAACTCAACCTTGTTAGTGAGGAAAAGTTTTGCATCTAGCGTTTACCCCAGGTTTAAATATTTATATGACTTCCAGGAGGGTCATGACGGAAGGCCTGTCTTTCCAGAAGGTACCGACTAGGGTCGGATATGAGTGCAATTTTAATTACGGGCGCACACGGGAGTTTCCTTTCATGGAAGTCTGCATGGAAGTTTAGAGCCAGAGTTCTAAAGAGACTCCGGAAAATTGTCTTTGATTGCAAATTGTTTGAGTCTCCTGGGTAATGAATACCTTTTAGGGAATATATAAACTCTTGTACCTAGCCCTTGTGCAGAGTTTGGATTTCATAACAGGCGAGTTTGTAGGTAGGAACTGGGAACAGAAGGGGTTAAATGTTGTTGAAAGGATTTTGGAGTTTTCCTAGTCACTTTCTCTCTAAGGTATAAATGTACATTCTCTGATTTTAAATTGAAACAGGACCGAGAGCTCAGACATAACATTTCACAGCGGACCATCATGAGCAACACTCGGCTCGTCTTACAGAAGATCACACGCCACTCAGCCGGTGGATACTATTGCAGTGCTGTCAATTCCGAAGGACTGTCACAAAGTAACATTGTTCAACTTCGAGTCAAATGTGAGTGAAAGTTTCTCATTCTCATTCCAAAATTTCATTCTCTGTTGCCAAGAAAAAGGAAAATAAGCCGCTTTTCTGCCAACCAACTAAATTCCAGCTGTGTCGACTCACTCGCTTCATGTGTTCAACTCATTCTAAGAAGGAATATGATATCCGCACCTACATTCTACGTGTAGCACACATTTACGAGATTTCCGAGGAGAATAATGTTAAGCGCTAATTCGTGCATAACCTCATTATCCGCTGGGCACCTGCATACTGTAGAAGCATTGCGCGGTGCCTTAGCAAAGCACGTTCCAATGTTAAATTCCGCCATTATTAACGCTAGCTAATCTGGGTGTAAGCGAAGGGAGTGAAAACATGAAAAGAGCTTTATCCGCCAACCAGGATCTTGGCATCTAATGTAATATATATTTTGAGAGGTTTTCAACCCTAAAACGATCATAGGAAGAGAAAGTGATTATGCTCAAGGACTTCTTCCGCTCGGCTGCTGTGGAGCTCGAAGAAAGGCTTCTCAGCCAAGCCCAGCACTTCAGGTGAAAGTAGGTGGGTGTCCGTGTGGTGAGAAGCTAAGAAGGCGGGTGAGACAAGATTTATAGGCAGCAAAGATTTTTGGGCTCTTAATGACCCCGCTTCCTCTCCTCATACATACTTGCATACTTACATACATCCATACACATGTACACAGATATGCATAATAATGCCTATAGGGAAAAGTAGAGAAACCCAAGCCAGGCGTCTGTCTGCTGGAGCCTAAGTGAAAGTTTTTCAAGCTGCGAACCCTCGGTTTAAAAAATTGGGAGAAGGGCATAAAGAAATAGTCCCCTCACTCACACTCCCTTATCTTTCCGCGTCAAAATTTTCATTTGACTGTCAACCGACGTCTCCTCATAATCTTGATCCGTTCCAAGAACCAGGAACAGAAAACCCGTGTATTTCCATACTCACAAGTTTCCAAACACAAATCCCCTCTCGTGTCATTACGCTGACTAGACGCCGTGTAAAGGTTCTGGGTCATCCCAGTTTTCAAGCATTTCGGTTTGGTAAATTTAGCAACGTGTTTCTGAGCTTATTTAACTCATAACGCCAAAAGCAATTGTAAAGCTAACCATAACCATCGATCACTTTTTAAATTACGATATTTCGAATAGAACCATAGAGAATGTACGCTGTGTATGTATAATTATTGGTTAAAGCGAGTTAATAATTAAATCGACGATTCAGGTTCAGGTATTATGTTGAAGGTACATATATTCCACACTAAAAATTATTTCTTATCAGTATCTGTTTTGCTCAGTTCACGTTTCGCAGAATACAGAATGCAAGCGTAGCATTTGTCACGGCTCGTTGGAAGATAGGGCTGCGGTTTTTCTGAGAATAAGTCGTCGTAGTAGTAGAATTTGAGAAGCCATTATTGAGGCTGGTGGATGCTGCCGAGAGAAGGATCAGTATCGATCAGCCCATTACTCGAAGCTGCTCAAGAAAGCGGGGTTTGGTGGTTCCGTATTATGTGTTATGTCTCACTCGAGAGGTGCGGGGAGGAACGGAGGTACTTAAGTATAGGAATGTCATGTCGATCTTTCATTATAAAGGACACGTATGCCAATGCTGGATGGCGGTAAATCATTTTTTCAGGAGCCCAAAGTTCCAATCAGGCTCTGAATAATGGGCAAAGTACGGGTATAATTGGGAACCTTCCCAAGAAAATAGTGTGGAAACTTTCTCCCTAAACCCGAAACCCGTCCATTTACTCCAGTCGCTTTGGCCGCTCCCTTTCTTTCCTAATGTATGTACTTTGATTCAATTCAATTCCATTCCATTTGAGCTCCCACCGCCGCCTTCTCCAAAGCAGGCAGAGCCTTGACTCGGGTTCAGCTCCAATCTCGGATTCTGATAAAATGACTTTTCTAAATGGGCAATGTCTCGGATTTCGTAGTTGTGCCAACGTGTAAGTCCAACACGGAGGAGCTGATTGGTGCCATGAGAAAGGAGACGGTGACTGTTCGGTGTGAGATGGCGGCTGACCCGCCCAGTGTCCAGTTTCACTGGACATTCAATAACTCGGGTGTGGAGGTCATGCCGATTCCCCATTCCCGATTCACGTCCAACGGGACGCAGAGCTTGTTCAACTACACGCCTGAATCCGAGAATGACTATGGAACACTGTCATGCTGGGGAGCCAATGCCATTGGGCATGGGACCATGGAGCCGTGTCACTTCCAAATCGTCCAGGCGGGTCGGCCAATGCCACCTAAAAATTGCTCCGTCTACAATCAGACGGAGGATGCCGTGACCGTTTCATGTATTGAGGGATTCCATGGAGGGCTTCCGCAGCATTTTCTTCTCGAAGTGCTGGATACTCAGGCCAAAAAGAATAAGTTCAACGTGTCTAGTAAGGTATGTAAAATCTTACAGCATTTTAGATTGATACATAAGTATTCAATGGAAATATGTATAACCTGGGTGGAACCTATAAACTTCGACTCCAGTAATCTTGTTTTATTGAATTAGATATTTGAAATTGTAAGCATTGTAGTTGAAGTACTGTACTTTGTACTTAACATGGTAATTGTAGGTAAAATTGTTGTTGTTGCTGTCCACAGAAGAGTTGCACATACTTAGGTTGCGTATCAGTCCCAGTTTATAGTGATTAAGATTAAATTTAGATGATGCGTGCTTCTAGACGCGCGTTTGTTCGGCCTACGACACAGGTTCTTGAATCGTAGTTGTGTTAATGTGAATTATGCTTGTAAAGACGTGTGTACTTTTAAGTGAAACCGTTCCATATGGCTCCGACTACTCCAAGTAGGTACATAACGAGTCCTAATTTCCAGATATCAAAGAAGGGGAATTTTCTGAAAAGGAACGGAAATGTAGATTGAGAGCACCACCCATACTCACGTTAGTTTTTTCTGTGCTTTCTCTTCCAGACGCCGTTATTTTCAGTAGAAGGAATGGAGCCTGGTGTTCCTTTCCAGTTCGTCGTGTACGGCAGTAATAGCAAAGGTCGGTCGGATCCCTTTCTGCTCGAACCTATTACTTTCCGAGGGGTTGCCAAATACACGGGTAAGTCCTCACCTTTCTCCCTCATGTTCTTCTAATGTTAATGTCCTTTTTTCTCCTCACGTCCGCCCGTAGTCCACTTAGGCAGGGAGCTAATGGTCAGAGAAATGTTTCTTTCATAAAGTCGTTTGGGATAAGAACGAAAAAAAAATAAGTTGGTCGGATTCCTTGTTCCTTCCCTTCCGCCGGTCGACTTGTCAAAATCTCTGTTATTTTATTGCTCTTTGCACAAAAAAGCCCTTTGTAGTCCTCTCTCTAAGAGGAAATGAGGGTTATCGGGCACTACAAACGCTCTGTTTACTTCGATTGGCTTAACTCCGACTCTGTACACACTCATACTCTGCCTTTACCGTAGGGTCGACCACTCCGGCGGAGATGAATCCACTGTTTGCCATTCTAGTCGTCTGTTCCATTGTTCTCATCATCTTCCTGACTCTAACTATTATTGCAATTTGGAAACGGTCGAGACGAAAAAAACCTCCTGTGGTCAAAGCTCATCGAAGGGACAGTGAAAATACTTTCCAGTCCACTGAAGCCACGATTACAAAGATTGACCAGAATGGGTTGGAAGAAATTGGAAATCCAGATGTAATTCCGAATAAAAATGGTATGTTCTCTTCGGCCTTTGTTTCATTTACGGGCCAGGATATTGAATACCTACCAGTAACCAAGCTACATATATGTATAGATATAATACCAATATCCAGAAAACCAATTTAATTTTCCATTATACTTAATTGATAATACGTGGAGACGAGACTTGAGCCAGGTAGTTTTTTACTGGCTTGTTTGCTGGATATAGGTATTGAATACTAAAGCCCCTATACCATTAATTATGCTCCGAGGAGTAACCCAAGAAACTTTGAGGATGTCAGGGAGTCGGTGCTGGCTATATCCAGGCCTCCGTATTAAATGGTTAATTAGGAACACAAACTTGATAGAGATTTAGCATAGGGAAAATTTATGACGACGCGTGTAGGATTCAGGCAATTCTGAAGAATCTCGAGCCTGATTGATTAAGGAACAGATGTAAAGTGAAGTAGGGGAAGGAAGGAAAATGAGATGATGTTGTAAAGTTTTTCTTGTTGATTGCAATTAACGGGGTGCGTGGAAGGGAGGGTTTGTCTCGGGTCTCAATCTCAGGGTTGTCTTTACTAAGAACTAATTTAAATATAAATATACCGGTTCGTAAGGCACACTAATGGAAGTAAATACT
>JAQFYT010000157.1:0-33969 GCA_034694925.1 Ceratophysella denticulata
AACTTCTCCAACTATTTAATACACAAATGTTTATTTTTAATTTAAAACGAATAATTAATTATATCTTCGGCGTATTACAGATAGCAGGATCAAATAATCATCCAGATCAGAGACATTCCTGGATCTCCCAAATACAGTGTTCATTTTGCTTGTAAAGTTGCAAATCAGCATTGTTGTATAGTCTTTGATTGAGCTTATTTTAGAATAAAATGCAACGTTCTAAATTAGCTTAATTTAAATTTAAATTATGTTATCGTGTAAAAGTATTTAATTGATTTGAGTAATACAAAAAAAAACCCTTGAAAGGAAAACGCAAAACACATATATAATCCTAATCCTGATTAAATTACAGTAATTAATATGTTACACTTTTATACAATACCATACCAAGTCATAAGTCGGACAATATTGTACTCAAACAATTATGAATTGATTTAAAAGACACACCGACACGGCGGCCCAAACAAATACATAACACGGAAAAGCCGTATTTACATCAGCCGTACATCGAACCCTAATCTGCTTTACGCCATCTACTTTACTCCACGTTCATTTGGTTCCTATGTCCCTTTCTGCTTTCACTTTACTCCACTTTCTGCACTTTCTATTTCCGATCTCGGATATCGGTCTCTCTCCTATGTTGTTGCAGCGGATATGGGTGCATCTGGAGAGCGGAATAAAATCATGAATTAAATCGCGTCATCTAGTTTATAGTATTTATTTAGCTTAGAAAACCATTATAGACTCAAAAGTGCATTTAAGACTATGGGATATTAAATATGCATTTATTTTCAAGCGTGCAAGGCATGGATAATACAGTAGGACTCTGAAATGTCAGTTAAAATTCCAGAGGGAAGGTTATTTTTATAAGGTATACGTAGGATGTGTATAGGAATTGGAAGATTGCTCCACGGGAGTCCGTGCAGGAGAAGGATTTTGATGGATTAATTGATGATTGGTGATGAAGGATGAGGGATCGTTATTTTTGGCAGCAGAAGTGGTTAAAGGTATTGAGGCAGGACTCAGGTCACAAAGGTATTGAGGATGAGAGTGTACTTTTATCGTTTCTTCTTCCCTTTACCGCGAACCCCAATCACTCGACTACGCTTACCTTTTCCACGGCGTCCCTTCTTTTTCTTGTACAATTTATGCTTTTTCTAGAAATAATTAAAAACAAATTAAATAACCATGTTCTAAATGAGTTTGTAGAGCTGTTATAGTTTGTATTAGATACATACCATGTAAGCTCTCCACCAGCGCTGAATTTTCCGAGCCATGTAATAAAGTCGGAGATTCGCAATTCGTTCTTGACGTTCACGCTCCTTTTCTTCTTCCCATGGACCCAATTCCACCATTCGCTCAGCAATCTGAGATATTGACGAATATACAAATATGTAATTAGAAAAAGCGTTAAATTCTGAGACAAATAACACTATGCTTGATTAATCTCATTAAATTGCATCAAACGCATTCAATACTATGCATTAACCTACGAAAGTTCGGGAACACCTAATTTTTGAATTTTTGTAGCTTACTTTAATTAACATGAATATTTAAACGGGTTTTAAATAACTCACAGTATTATTCAACCCTTCAATAAGCGTCAATTGTCCACGAACCACATCATTCTTATCACGAATTTTCCTTTCCATTTCTTCTAAATCTTTTTCAAATTTTTCTGTCCAACCATTAATCCTTTGTTGAAGCTCTTCAAACATGAGCAAAGACCAGGCTTCAGTATTCTTATGAGCCATACGATCACGAGTCATTTGAATTTCTAAATCTTTAATTTTGAGACGATTCAAGTCTGCTCGATGCTCCAATTCTCCATAGTTGAACGTATTTTTGGCTTCGAAGAAGGCGAGGGTGTATCGAGCATTTTGGAGTCCTTTTTGTTTTTCTTGATGAAGTTGATCTTTGAGATGATTAATCATTTCTTTCCGATTATGCTCATCTCGTTCCATTTGAAGTTTGAAATTTTTAATTTTTTGGAGCATTTCGTTCACAGCGCGATGAGCCTTCTTGGCTCTTTCCATGAGTGTAATTTCTTCGTGACGTCGGCCATCTTCTCGGGTCACGTTACCTTTTAGTTTTTCAAAGGAACGGTCAGTGATGACTTCTTCACGTGCCTGGTTTATAATTTCTTGGAGAAATGCACGGTCTTTTTGGATTTTCATTGCTAGACGCTCCTCACTGTAGGAAAGGGTCACGTACAGGGTCAATGCATAGGGTCATAGGGTCACAATGGATTCAAGACATTTGTAACTTACGGGGTTCCAATTTTAGCTTGGTCAATTATAAATGGATTCTTGAAATGCTTCAACGCTGGAATATATTCTAAATCTTTTTCGGCAACTTCGGTAGAAAATCTGTAAAAAAATTTTGATTGAAATATGTGGAAAATCTAGAAATGTGGGTACGCTGCTCTATGCACCAAAGTGCATATTATAATGTTTTACCGTTCGTCATAGGTCAGAAAATCCGTATGCTCTGACTTGACGAAACCACCCGGGAAAGAATGCCCAAGAATAGTTAGCTGAAGGCACACTTCTTCAAGTATTGAAAATAATGCCAAACTCTCGAAGATGGTCACGAAGGATTTTTGACCATTTAAGAAATCTATCTTGGATCCACCCGGTGAAGTGAGACCGTGCATTCTGTTCAACGAAATCTGACTCATTGTCACACTCTGCTTCACGGACACCTGAGCCTGGCTTTCCAATTTGAACAAGTCCATGTCCGTCTTGGAATCAAGTCTGTATACCAAAATCCAAAATTACACAAAAATACCTTAAACCGATGCAGTAAATGCAGCATATAACGAAATACCTTATGAAAGAATCTCGTTGAAAGAGATTATCGATATGATTAGGGTCATAAATGTATTCATCAGACATTTCTTCTTCTTCATCTTGTAACTCTTCGCTCTCATCTTCATCATAAGTGAAGGTTAGTTTGAAGAGCTTTCCAGCACTCCGGTACATTTCCGCAATTTCTTGGTTCATGGGTCCCATGGACTTCTTCATGGAGACAATTGAGGGTACCGGAGGTGGTTTCCGGACATCCGTTTCAAGGTCCTTGACTTTGGCTTGGCTTGGACTCACCATCATGCTCGGAGCAAACATGATCTTCTTGGTGCTCTTCTTTGATACAGCCCCTGAACCCTCCATTGTGTAAGGGTTAGGCTAGGTTAGCAGCTAGCCTAATCCCAATGTTCTAATTTTTAATACAAGCCTTTATCAAGTTATTCAAATCTTAGTCCCAAATTATATCGATTGAATTCTAATATACACGGTCTATAGTTTTTCCTAACGGTATGTAAATAATCGTTTGATCAATAGGTACGTCGTTCAAAACTCAAAGTAGAAGAATCGGACAGAAAAAAGGAAGCTCCGGAATATTGATCTAACAAAAAAATCGCTATACAGACTTCGACAGGGTCACCCAAACGACACACAACAGTCCACAAGTAATTGGCCCGGCCATTCGTATACATATTTTAACGAGCAATTTAGATTAGTGCATAAACCTTGAGTATGTACACAGCGAATATTTATTAAACTCAACGAGGCTTGATTTTTTATAATATAAATATCAAATGTATGTTAAATCTGAATAATATTCAAGTTAATATGGTTTAAATACAAATCAGAATCATTTTACAGGTTTCATACACCATAGCCCATCATTGAGGTAGTGCAAGTTCTCGATCCCCACATCCCGATTGATTTTCAGACTAAAAGTAATAAATAATTAGTAATTAGCAACTTATTTCAGAAGACTTTTTAATGGTTGATTGTAGAATAAGGTAGGCACATCTACGGTTAATGTAGTCGTTATTTACTTACATATCTTCCGTTGACATCTGCGTAATTCCCACAGCCAAAGCGTGCACTTTTCCTTCCGCCATTACCGCCTTTCAAACAGAAATATTGGTAGTGTTATAATAAGAAATACAACTAGATCTATCAAATTCATGTATTTTAATAAAGACGCTTGAAAGAACTAACGCACCACAACTGTGTTCTTCGGAGCATCCGTAAGCTTCGCTCCTTTCGAAGTTAATCCAGGGCACATTATATTCGCACCGCTCAGGACGAACTTTATAGCACCTTTATCCACCTGCTGATGCGGTAACATAAATGGATCTGCATAAATACAAGAAATATTTATCAGGTTAATGCGATAGATAAGATCAATATAATTCAACTAGATTACATATATCAGGTCTCACATTGGTGCAGTAAACGAAGGGTGGGGATCCATGGCCCATCGTAATGTTTGAAGAATTGAAGGTCACCATTACTTGATACTAAAATTTCGACGTGGTCGTGACTGGAAAGCAAAGATAAAATTCCACATAAAAGATTTGTACGAGTCTTTGATTAATTAAACGTACTATAGTTGAACAATTTCTAGTTGATTAAACTTACCATTTCACCAGCTTAAAATTTTCCTTTTTATTAAAAATATTTTCTATGTATGGCTCCATGGAAGGATATGATTCTTGAATCTTAGCCCTCAATTGCCGTTGCACAGAAGACTTGAGTTGCTGTACCCCTGATACGGACTCCTTTTCATCGAACCTGAAAGAATATTATTCAGTGTTCTAATGTTATTTCGAATCGAAGAATAGAACAGAGAGATAAATATCAGATCTGTCTCAACAAAAATGGCAAGTTCATTGTCACAATTATTACTTTTTGAACATTTTGTATCACAAACTCGTTCTTGGTTTTGAAGAACAAAGTGGAGAAAGAGAATGAAGGGTATCCTGGTCACCGGTTCAAGTTCCTCGCTGCACTGGCAACTGGCAATATGATGGTGATGCCAGACTGATATTTGCTATTGATTGAATTATCAATACTAGACACCACTTCCTTTGGAACTTCTTTTGTGTTTGCAGAATTTCAAAACTCCGGAAGCAGAATCGGTTTCTAAAAAGAAAAATACATAATATGGAACTGTTTGGGTTATTTATATCTAATCGTAGATGCGTAATCGTAAGTGGTGATAGGATACCATTAAACTTCCATATTACCTAATGCACTTTCTACATAATCGTATACCATTGATAATTGATAATCAACAACTGCGATGATGAAATACAATTTAGGGTTGAAATACACAAAGTTTGTAACTATACGTATTCCTGCATCCTGAGTAACTATATATTACATATTCATGCTAGTACCTAACCTTTTACCAAGTTGCACAACTGTCAATTTACAATTCAATTGTGCAATGGGAAAAGGTCAAATGTTATGTAATATGTTGTTGGTTGTAGATTAGATATTGGCATTGACGGTACAATTGACAATTTGCAATTGCAATGGTGAATGGGCTGTTACAGCGTGCTTATCGCCACAGTGGAATGTAATTGATTACCAATAATATGTACTTCGACATTTAAGATTTATGTTGTATCTTTTACAATACCAAAATACAAAATACTGCAAGTTTGAAGTTATATTTACTTTTGCGGGAAATACATGTAAGCCGATGTGGCACGTACATAATGTTTTACAAAGAATTCAGCGGCCCCTTACCTCGTACTCCAGAGAAGACTCTGTACTTTTCAACTTATTAATTGATGTCAAGGGGTAAACAGTATGTCAGACGATAGGTGACAGCTGACACCCTATTTGTTTGCTGATTGTGTTGACTAAAAATTGAATTCCAGGTAGTAAAATTTGAGTATAGATTCCCGCTTTCCGATTTACCAATAGGCATCACCCGCATCCTGACCGGTTCGAAACGAAACCCACACGCAGCTGTAACTTCACGGATATTCACGGGCATGGATGTTAAATAGGCGTGGAGTAGTGTAAAATCACCGATTAGTGCAGTGTATTTTGCGATGGTATGGTATGCCTTGCCGTGCCGTGCCTTGCGGTTGTATTTCCATTTGGTTCCACGCGGAGCGTTGGAGTCAGTCAATCCGGTTTCTCAGCCTAGCCAGAAGAAGAGCACGAGAAGAAATAGGGTGACACGGAGGAAGTCCTCGAACTCGGTAAGTCATTTATAATTAGTTATTTCCTGGTACCCTTAGTTAGTTACAAGTTAAGATAGTAGTGAACACGTAGGGGTCAAAGGTTCTGAGCGTGCTTTGGAGTAAGGGCCACTCTGCTGAGGGTCTGTATTTTACATTTTTCGGTCACAAAACGGCATGGTAAATTCCATGCATGCACCCACGCGGTAGGTTCAAATAAACCGAAAAGCTAACAAATAAGTTCTTTCTGCGCTAACTGGCGAATGAGCACAGCCAAAAGGCAGGTGACCAGAGACAAGAGATGACTGGATGTATGTGGTGATTGATTGATCAGAGTTGAACAAATGAAATGTCAAATGTTGAACATGGAAGAATGGAATAATGAATTCATGTTGTCACCGTCTGGCGTCAGTACTGACGCGTGGGCCGGCTAGTAGATAATATGTGTGTGTATTATGGAGTACATAGTATGTAGCAGTACCAGTTCGCGGTGAACCGATGACAGATTTCAGATCTTTATAGACTAGGGTGCCAGTTCACAGTACACACGTTTACGTCCACGTCCAACGTTTAGCATTAAAGATTGCAATAATAGTTAAACTAATTTTGAATTATATCAGGGAGAGTAGATCACAATAGGCCGTTGACTGTACTGTCAACTGTATAACCCCAATCGCCACGCTGAGTTGACTCTTCCATGTCATACTCCAGTGCCAAATCATGAATCTTTGATTTAAAGGGGAATAGTAAACAATGAACAAGACTGCGTAGGAAGCATTTATGCCATTTTACTATTGGTTGAAATGTGCCGAAAACGACAGTCACAATTACAAATTATTAATATTCATCTGACATTAGGCTGTACGTGCAACGTGCTGATAATATTTTTCATTTACCTATATCATATATTGAAAATTTGAAGTGTTGAATGTTAAATTGACTTAAATATTTTTGTGGATTTCAGATAATTATTCAGAATGGCTGATACTGCCCCCGCAACAAAGAAGAAAGTCGCGGCCCCAAAACAGCCTGCCGCTAAAAAGGAAAAGAAAACTAAGGAAACCCCCGCCGCTGCCCCCAAGGCTCCAGTTCCTGCCAAGCCCAGGCCTGTCCACAAGCCCGGTCGTTTGTACGCTAAATCAGTTTTCACTGGTTACAAGCGAGGATTGAGGAATCAGCGTGAAAACACTGCACTTCTCAAAGTCGAGGGATGCAAAGATCAAGGGGACACCAAGTTCTACGTGGGCAAGCGATGTGCGTACGTGTACAAGGTAAGAAATGTCTTCAAAAGTTATAATGTTGCAGTTGCATATAAATAGTATTGTTAATTGTTACCCCAATCGCCACGCTGAGTTGACTCTTCCATGTCATACTACAGTGCCAAATATCATTTATTTGAATAAAGGGGGAAAGTAATTAAGGCGGCGTAGGAAGCATTTAAACTAAATAACCTATTAGTTAGAATGTGCCGAAAACGACTGTCACAGATACATTAAAAGTCTACGAACGGATCGATCAGACTAGCTATTCAGAACTCGGAACGGAAAGAAACTAAAACTAAATTACTTGATATGTTTTGCAGGCTAAGGTAAAGAAGGGCATTCCCGGCCGAAAAGACAAGCCTAAGACCACCACCCGTGTTATCTGGGGAAAGGTTACACGACCTCATGGATGCTCCGGCTCCGTTCGAGCCAAGTTCCGAAGCAATTTACCTGGACAAGCTATGGGTCATCGTGTCAGAATTGTAAGCATTTAAGATACATATATTGCTATACTTTTACATGAGATTTCTATTACATGAGAAATGCTAATCATTCTTATTCTTGTTTTCTATTTTCCAGCTTTTGTATCCATCCAGGGTTTAGACGAATATCGAGTTTGAAATTGGACCTTTTATGAAATAAAAATAAAACCTCTTTGTTCAAAAAATATTGTGGCCTTGGCCTTGTAAGTTCAATGTTCAGAATGCGTTTATTTCCGTTCGGAATACGAGTATTGGAGTATCGAGTATCTAAGTACTAATCGAACGAATTAGTCTATTAGGGAACACATTTATTATCTAGCTGCTGCAGACGCACCGGAAATTTTAATAGTCGGAACCTGTATATCCTCTGCATGTGTAATAGCTAGCTCTGGAGAATTTTTGTACATGAGGAAATGTCCCTGTAATGAGGCAGGGCTAAGGGAAGAGTCAATTCCTAATTCTTTGAGTCGATTTATAAAGTTATCCGCCTCACTAATACTAGTTTCTGGATAGAAGTTCTGGAAGAGTTGTATGATTTGATCTCTGGAACAGTGTGTAATTAGAGCCTGAAAATCAATTCTTCCTGGTCGAATTAGAGCAGGGTCCAACCTAGAAAAAGGTATATGGTCGATTAGGCACATTTCTTCCCGATAGGGTGGTACCGTAATACAAATACTTAGCTTGCGGTCTACCTTTCTCTGTAGTTCGTAGTCATAAAAAGTATTCGAGCCTCTGACGACGCCACTCCATCCAAACAATTTAAAAATCCGCTCAGGGTAACACGATTGAGTCCGTCATACGCAGTTTTAACTATAAACATTGCCAAAGCAAAACTATTAGGCTAAATGGGCAGTTAATTGAGAGTCATAAGATGCAGTAACGAACCTTTCTGTGAATCCTCTCTCGACACGAACGCCGCGTCCACATCTTCCAGAAGAATCAAGCTCTGCTGCGGTGCAGCCTGGAGCAAATGATTGAGTCGATCATCGGACAAGCTCCTATCCGAGAGATTTAGAACACATATTCCCATGTCAAGATGCCCGGCCAAGGCAGTAATAAATGATGACTTTCCACACCCGGGTGGACCGTAGAGCAAATAACCACGTCGATACGGAATACCTGCGGATCACAATTGTGGACATTGGCAGCACCAGTCCACGATTCGAATTAGGATAAGTCAATCAACCAGACTTACCCCTGTCTGCATACCATTTCGGATTTAGTAAAAAATCCTGGATATCCGCAGTGACTTTCTCACTGAGA
Source organism: Ceratophysella denticulata (assembly GCA_034694925.1). Taxonomy (NCBI): domain Eukaryota; kingdom Metazoa; phylum Arthropoda; class Collembola; order Poduromorpha; family Hypogastruridae; genus Ceratophysella; species Ceratophysella denticulata. Next base: position 9,000 of record JAQFYT010000157.1, read on the forward strand.
CCAGTCTGTAAAACAACAGATTTCAATGGTCGCTTGTTTTTCGCATGACCGAATTGTCGCCATTCTGAACCAACCGCGGTGTATGTGATTGTTTTCCCCTCAAATTGTTTCATTGCCAACTGTCTAGCTGAAAATTGTATGAAAATAAGAGCTTTTGTCAATTCTGAATTCTGTACATTTCCGCTTACGATAACCGCGAGCAACTTACATTCTTCTAAAATCCTTTGAAACATTTCACGATTTCGACCAAGAGCCGTGAATTGAACCGTTTCCCATGGAACGCCCATTGAGAGGTCAAGCGTGTGCTGCTCCCGAGTTCTCTCTACACGGATCCACGTGTTGTTAAACCTACGGATATATGCAGGTACGCCTTTATTCACGGTTCCACTTCATAATAAGCTTTGACGCTACTATTGATCATTGATCCATTTTTAATGTCATGAAAGTCCGCACCAAAAGAAATGTGTTCCGATACTGGGAATGAAGGAAAATTTGGTCAAAATTTTCCCAGTTTCCTTCTGCTCGTATGACGTTTCTACGGAGAGATGCTGAGTTTTTTTGGCTCCACGCATAGTGAGCCAATTAAGGACCCATGAAAAACTCTTGTCTCGGCATGGAATCTCCATTGTCACCATGTAGTTCCGCCGGAAATAAATGAACCCAGCCTAAAAAGTCACCATTAAATGTAAAATGGATAGAATTTCATAATGTTTATTATCAATACTATTCTAATGCTATGCTAGTTGTATAACAAACAACGAGCATGGTGCAGTGATTTATTTACCTGTGTGCATTTCCTGAGCAGAGCAGCTCCAGCTCCAACGCCAAACAGACCAAATCCGGCCCCAAAATAAGGGTTTTCCGATAAACTGGTCACCAATTCCGTCAAACCCATTTTCAACTTTTAAAACCTCAAGTGTGACACCAAAGTTACGAGAGTTTAATCATTCATCATTCATCGCTAACTTAAATCTGTGTGTAGCTCTACTGGCTCTGTCGTTCGTGGGTATTAGGATGGACATACGCTGGAAAAGAGATACAATATAATAATTGTCAATAGAGACAATATACAATTAATTCAAGGAACAATAATAATAACAAATTTATTTACTCAAGAAAACAGCAAAAAAAAACTATAAAAAAACGAGCCAATTTTCCGGTTTAGAATTTAGATTTGAATTTGGAGATTCCGCACACACTTGAGGTTGCACGTGTGGAGTACTCCGAGGATTCCGCGCTAACCTCAGATATAAACAAGAGCACCAGCAGCATAGCATAGCAGCAGCACCACCGGAGAAGTCAAAGTGCAAAAAAGCTGTACCTAGCGTTGAACGAGAAAACTGGATTTCCGGTCCCGGTGGTGCTGAAGAAAATTTAATTGTGCGAAATAACTGTTGACTGTTAAAATTCCTAACTCAGATTTCCAGTGTTTAGTTGAAAATGGCTGCACCCGTGTTGGCCAACCCAAGGCTCCCGCCGGACTTCGATTTTGACAGTAAGCGGCTTACTTTCAACTTTAATCTGAATACAACCTTTTACATGCAACATGTGACATGGCATGACCTTATACCTGTCACATTTCACAACTAAAATTTGTTATGTGCTTTTACTTGCGTACTTGCATAATGATATTGATTCAGAATGGCGTAATTAAATACTTTATCTAATTCGTCACAATTCACAATTATGCGTAATGATAATTATCAACTGTCAACTGTAGATTCTTTTGTAATTTTGCATTTGTTGGACATTGGTCGGGATTTTGGGCTAACGGGAACAAAACATACACTACGCCAAAAGGTTTTGGTAATCTGCGCCCCGGTTGTGCTACTGCGCCCCTCTATGCTCCTCAGCGTTGCCAGTTCCCAACCGTAGGTAGGCCATGTACGCTCTGGCATCTGATGTCTGAGATTCATTCTGTTATGTTAGGTTAGGTTCTGGGAAACGCCCGCGAGTTTGTAAGGTCTTTTGAGAAACCTATCCTAACAAGAATGTATAAACCTATGTACAGCTTACGGTTGAGAACTGGCAACTCTGAAGTGCGTAAGAGAGGCGCAACAGGGGCGCAGATTACCAATACTTACCCCAAATTAGCCTTTGACTTACTTGTTTTCTATTTCTAGGCAAAGAACCATGGGCACCCGACACCTTACTGATCATTCCGATTGAGTCCACTCAAGTTCTGATGCCGGAATCGGCCGCTATTCTTGGAGTTCATGCTTTCCTCAAAATGGCTAAACTTCCTTACACCGTTCGAGAAATGCACAATGCCATTTATATTAGTCCTAATGGTACAACAGATGATATCCATTAAAATCACCTAGTTTCAGTTGGAATACATAATGCCTGCTTCGAATGCAAAATCCAACATTTATTTTTGAACTTTCACAGAAAAATTGCCTGTGCTCAAATGTGGAGCCTATGTGGTTTCTGAATTGGAAGGAATCGTGCCGTTAGCTCAGGCCAAAGGTGTGAGCCTTACCCAGCATTTGAGCGTCACCGAGAGAGCGGATCTTCGAGCCTACATGTCACTGGTTCACAATGTCTTGGGAAATGCGATGCTCTACTTGTGTTGGGTGGAAGATGATGTTTACTACAAGTTGACAAGACCTCGATTCGGGTCACCGTACAATTTTCCACTGAATGGTCTCCTTCCTTGGACTACGCGGACTAAGATCCAGGCTCAGCTCTATGCTCTCAAATGGGCTCAAAGGAAAACGACCGAAGTATTTAGTGAAGTGAAGACTTGCCTGATGGCTCTGAGTGAGCGCCTTGGAGATTCGGAGTATTTCTTTGGATCCGAACCCACGGAATTGGATGCTCTGGCCTTCGGCTATCTCTTCACAATGATCACGACCCCATTGATTGGCCCGGATGCCGATCAATTCGGAACTTTAGTCAAAGAACAACCAAACCTTGTCCGATTCTGTCAACGTCTTGAGCGAGAGTTCTTCTCAAATGAATAAGTAATTGCTTCTAAAATTCAAAATTCTATACCATTATAGTATGTGTTAACACTTTTACCTTCCACCTTTGAGCAACTTTTGTTCAGGTCATTTATTCGTTGATGTCAAGGTTCACGAGTTACTGGACATCAACATTTGGCTTTGTGCTGTCAAATTCAAAGTTTTAGGCTTTAGTCTCTCGCAAAAAATTACCTAAATATCAGTTAAATCAATCAATAGAAAATCAGGCTGCAGGACATGAGTTCTGGCGCTGTGCAACACGAGCACACACTATAATGGTACCGAAAATTCTGTTTAACGATAGTTTACACGAAAAAAACACAAAATGTAGTGCAAATGAAAATGAAGAAATTGAGGCACATGCTTCCATAGTACAGTTGTTGAGTTGAATAAATCAGGTATATTTGCTTAAAACTCAAACAACTACGGTCAATTTAATTACAGATATAAGTATAAGCTTATAATATAATAGTGCTTAAAGCAGAAGCCCGATAACCTACGAAGAGTAAGTATACGTATTCTATAATATATTAATTTATTATATATTTAATTTTGATCAAACTCGTTAAGTACCTTGGAAAATGGTACGCTATTTTTGTCTAATCTTTAAACATGCAAAACTCGAATTAGGTAAAATCCCTCAATCCGTAGGAATAGGAGCACAAAATGCAAGCAAACTTTAGACAGTCCGAAAAAAGTCTGGATTTCTTTCCTTCATTTCTTCCTTCTTTTGTGCATTCCGTTGATCCAACAGTATTTCCACATCAGAGGCTTGAGTCGTAGTTAATTCTCCTATTTGAATCTCAGCTCCAACAATTTCAGCCATTTTCTTATCTTCAGCCAGTTTCTCAGCCTTGTCACTTACAGCCTTGTCCTGATCTCCTAGGGACTTGTCTTCAGAACCTCGTTTTTCAGGCTCCTTGGTGATGGTGTCCTTTTCGGATTCGGATTTCTTTGAAGAATTCTCAGAGGTTTTAGAATTTTTCTCATTGTCCTTGTCCCTGTCTGAACGGCGTGATGAACTTTCCGTTTCTTTTTCTTGGCGGTCTTTCCCAGTAGTAGTACTCTGTATAATTTAGTTGGTATTAATTTCATAAAAATCAGACATCGCTTAAGGTAGTTCTATCAGCCCAAGGCTAGCTAATGGAGACACAATATCAACATCAGCTGGCTACACGCCTAACTTTGGTCATGTTCGCTCTTATAAGCACGACAATAGCTCATTGGAAAGCTAAAAGCATGTGGAATCAAGGATGCTGATTGAATTAACACGAAATTATGGCTGTTATATATATGTTATTTATGTTATATTTTATTGATGGCTGGCGTTGAATTTCCAAATTAACCATTTTAGGCATATTTCTGGATTAAAATTAAACATATTCATTAACCAATGATAGTTTTAAATAAGCGGCCTTGATTCTATATACTTTTATCTTTCCAATGAGCTATTGTCGTGCTTATAAGAGCGAACATGACAGAAGTTAGAGGTGTAACCAGTTGATGTGGCGTCTCCATTAGCTAGCATTGGGCTAAAAGACTAACCAATTCACTTATTTAGAATCTTGGCGATATCTCGCAGTGCTGGCTAATCTGGCCTGGAGCTTGGAGCATGATTTCTCCATTAAACAAACATCCCGAGATACCGCCAAAATTCAAAACACGAGAATAGTCTTAAAACCAACCCGTCGTTCACCAGCATACCTAGCGGAATATTGCATTTATTGACAAACCTTTGTACGGGAGCTTCCACGGTCACGAGAGCGTGAACGAGTCCGTCGTTTATTTCGAATCGGAGACTTGGTTCTAGATCTCCTGCCCCTGCTCCTGGATCTTGATCTCGAGCTTATAAATACATTTCTCATCCGACTCTCCCCGTATGATGATCTGTATGACGAAGACGAGCCTCTTCCATATGGCCGCCGTGAAACACCACGTTCACTTCGAAATCCCCGAAAGAATCTTGTATTCGGAGAACCACGATAGGAATTGGAGGATTTTCTAAAAACTCCATTTCGGCCCCGAGATCGGGAACGACTTCTGCTTCTGGACCGAGAAGAATAAGATCGAGACCTCGAATATCTTTATGCCCCGAACAGAACGCGGTTAAAATATGGACAAACACAAAACAAATCAAAAGCAAGGAGTTAATCAAAGAGGTAGCAAGAGTGCGGAACTACAATAATAATTAAAGACTAAATAAGCCTATGGGTCCAATCCAAGTCATTTCGTCTGTTGTATATGTACAGATATATTACGGTTCGGATATAATCTTGGTTTTGTTATAAACGAACCGGTTTGTATAATATTGTATACGATTTTCGCCAATGAAGTACCATTAATCAAGCCTATTCTAAATTGATAATTATTGGATCTGAACGGGAATTTAGTGCTCTTTTCAATGGTGTAATTAGTTTTAAGCTCCGAATATTTATTCCTTCTGAAAATGTCAAATAACTCGCGTCTTGGAGCGTTTCCAATTGATGGGTAATTTGACAATGCTTCAGCAGGTTAGTGGTCTTAACGTAACGAGTCCCCAATTAGAAAGAGCACTGAATTCTGGTCCAGATCCCATAATTGACGAATTCTGATTAGCTTGACTACTTAATTGTGTTTAATTGGCGAAAACCGCATTCAATATTATATACGACCGGGTTCGGTTATTATAACAGAACCAAGATTAATTGTATATCCGAACCCTAACATGGACACAACTGAAATGACCAAAGACCAAATGACGAGCTCCCTAAAAGTGTCCGCTTAGCATTTGGAGATGTTAAATGCAAATCTCTTTTGATGTATCTCACCTGGATCTGGATCGATTCCTAGAATGTGACCGACGTCGTCGATATCTTGGGGAACGTGAACGACCTCTCCGATCTCGTGGTGTTCGCGATCTGGATCTGCTCCGAGATCTTGACCTAGAACGGGATGGTGATCTCCTTGGTCTATAATTCCGTTCTAGTTCCTCTTTGACTCTGTTGGCCCCTGCGAGCTGCTCTTTTTCAACTGCAGCAACGACTGCTTTTCCCATTCCCAACAGACTTGGTGGAGGGAGATAAAGACTTGGACCTCCTTTGGAAGGAATGCTCGGAGGTTCTTCCTTTGGTTTTGATGGGCCATCGTCCAGACGGGTCACAGTATAAACGTCATTGAATGTTGGTGCTCCAACGATCCGCCATTTGGAACCCAATTCTGATTTTGAAGCCTCGGACTGAGCGGCTGCTCCTGGTGGTACAGGCCCAGGATTGGGTCGAAACTTCATCTCGAATTTTGGTCGAGACGGCTCAGGTGGTGGAGCATTGACCACGGTACGAACTCTGAACAAGAACGTAATATTGACGTTGATTGTTAAGAAATATTCAGACTCAGAACCTGAAACGCTTACATGTTTTCAGAACGCATAAAGTTTCCAAATTCATCAGTTCGGAGTTCCACTTTTCCAAATTGGCTTCCCTCTTCGACACGAGAGACAATGGGGGATGGTCTTCCGTACCTAGTAGTAGATTTCAGTGCATTCAGCACTCAAGTTCCAGATCAATACTAATTTTGCATTTTGCATTAGTTATTTTATACCTGTCTCGGTCCCTATCCCTCTCCCGATCACGTTCACGTCCTCGGAGCTCTGCTTCCTTCTCTGGATGAACGTCAATAATTCGAGTTACAATTGGCTCACGAGGTTTTTCACGCTCTCTCTGTTGCTGCCTCGGAGGATATTCAGCCATGTTCGGTCTAAGAGTTAATTTAACTTCTTGCTGCTCAGGCGGAATGATGGGCTTTGGTACGGGTACAGGCGAAGGAAGCAACTCCGCTATCTTTTCCTGTTCCACTTTTGAGAAGTACGCACTCAGTTTTGCCTCCAAATCACCCAACTCAGCAGTAACGGTTGACTCTGACCTAAGTACGCAGAAAAAAGAAACTTGATGTTCTAAAATGTGTTTGAAAATTCAATGCTGTATTCATGATGGCCAAAACTTAACTTACCCTTTGGATATGTCACCCTTCTTCCGTTTCTTGTTCTTGGATCTAGAGTGATGGTCAGACGAAGAACTGGATTCGGAGTGTGACGAAGAAGATCTCTTCCTCTTTTTCTTCTTGTCCCGTTTCTTCGATTTCTTCCCATCCTTCTTCAAAGACGATCTTTTGGAATCCCGATCAGACTCAACTGCTGGAGATGGTTGATTTCCGATTCCTAGATGCTTGCCCCAGTCATGAAATGTTGGATTATTAAAACCCGTATTAATTTCTGAGCCAGCAGCCGCGTAGTCCAATCCTCCTCTTGCCCCAGCAGTAGTGCCTGCTAGTCGTTTGGAAAATGGACTCAGTGATGCTTCTTTTGCTTTTGGTAGTTCTTTTTCCTTTTTCCCACTTGTGCTTCCTCGACTCTTTTTCTCTTTCTTCTTCTTGCTCTTCCGTTTCCTCTTACGACGGGAGCGAGACTCCGAGTCGGATGAATCAGAATCAGAGTCACTTGATGAAGACGATGAATCCTCAGTGCTCGAGGAATCATGTTTCGATTTCTTTTTCTTCTTGTCCGTATGCTTGTCATCAGTAGGTTTCACGGCAGATGCAGGAGTTGGTCCAGGTTTGGCCTTGCTATTCCCGCCAATCTCATTTTGCAGTAGACCTCGGAGTCGATCTTTGAGTTCCATTGTCTTCGCTGCAGAGAATGTATTGAGTAAGGACAGGTCAATTCTGTTCGTTCGAGTGTATAGGGAAAGAAGGGCATCCTTGGCTTCGGGATGGTCGGGTCGAATGGCCAAGCACTTTGCATATGATGATACGGCATCCTCGACTTTCCCACCTTGTTCCTGTCTGGAAACATGAGTACGATGGTTAATCAGTTAATCAGTAATCAACATCAAATAGGGTACCTATTAAACTAATTTAAGCCTAGCAGCGATCACAATGTTGTTAAAACAGATCAATTGGCTTAATTAGGTAAACATTTCAATAGCAATAGCAATAGCACAAACCAGCTTCAAACTTCGAAAACAGTCAGTATACCAAATTCAAAATAAAATATAACAACGAAAGAAACGCGTTTCTGAGATGAAACTTGCATAATGCATTTCGCAATTACAAATTATGAGCATAAATAGGTACTTACTGTTGTGCAAGAGCCACCAACGTTTCAGAAAGGTACTTCTTAGCATTGAAGTGATTGGGATTATATTTAAGGGCCGTTTCGAAGTCCTCAATTGCCTTGTCAAATCCACCTTTGTTGGCATATCTAGTAAGTAATTATAAACAATTAATTAGGACAAATTAGGTAAACATAGAATTACAAACAAAATACAATAAATAACTGGGGGATAAACGGGGACCATAAGATTAACATGGCGTGGACTATTTGCTATGTCCTAAACTGGATTCGTACCGTAGTAAGTGTACACAATTAAATTATATTAACCCTCATTTCCGTTTGCATGGTATGAATTACTGTATTTTCTCTAGACAAGTCGTCAATTACATGCACTGAAGGCCCCTCGAGCTCGAGCTTTCGTTTATTATGACTTTCCAATATTAGGATTGAACCGATATCAATTTAGGCAGATGAATCCTTATACAGTTTGTAATTGTAAGTAAATGATTGCCGTTTTTTTTTTAATTAAGCCGAATACTCACAACGCCCCACGAGCCACAAGACCCTCAACGTTCTCCACATCAATTGTAAGGGCTTTATTGAGACACTGGAAGGCTTCCGTCAAATTCCCAGTCTTGAAATAACGAATCCCATCAGCCACGCTCCCATGAGCCCATCTTCCGTTCTGTGCACGCCGTAATTCCGAAGCCATTTCTTTCTCTGGAAATACTCCTCTGAACAAATCATAGGAAGTTCCAGTAAATTGCTAGAAATAGAAGTAGTAGCATGAAGTCCAGTTTGCTTTGGTACAATCAGAAATTACCTCAATCCAGTCATCAGAGTATTTCTGTTACTCAGAATACCCATTTGAGATGCCAAGTGAGCAATATTATTTGGATTCCGGAATCCGAGGCTATCAGTGAGTAAATCTTCGTAAGTTCGGGTTGATTTAATTTTCCGTTCTCCAACTACAATCCTGTAATTTACAGTTTGACGTTTGACGGTCAAAGTCAGAGCTCAACTGAACTGAGAATAGCCTTAATTCTTAATTTAATTGACATACGAAAATTGGAGAGGTAGATCCGGCTGGAAAATTAGTCCAAGTTGCACAGAGTGCCGCATCTCAGGTGAAAGTGTATTTCCTTTCATTCCAACAACTACCTTTTCCAATGACGGAGTTAGTTTGAGAATTTCACATCGAACTATGTCCCCAGGTGCAAATATTTTATTGGGATTTCTGGGATCAATTGCTGGAATTACTTGTGCAATTGGACAAAATGCTTGAATGGACAAGTCTTCAAGGAAAAATCCTTTTCCACCATCCATACAGAGTAAATCAAAGTAAAATCCGGTTATAGTTTTCGAGCTCAACTCGGCAATCACAATGTCACCCGTTTGAGCCGTCTGAATAAATATAAAAATAAAATAGCAAAATCTTGCATAGCACTGTAAGTAACTTAATTTTTGACAATTTAGTTAAAATGCAACGTACATGGAAAAAATGCTTTCGACGCTCTGTGGTATCCAATTTGAGGAAATGATCCAGGGCAGGCACAACTCCATAATGATCTAATTATAGTTCAGATTAATTTACTTTCATGCCAGACACGATATAAGTACCCCATTAACAAATATTGGCGTTTAGGTGTCCACAACCCTGAACCTTGAATCGTACAATTTATACCGATAGTAGGGTCAAAATAAACAATAGACCTTGTGTTTGTTGTTGAAGTCCTTTGTCACCCGTCAACGGCATTTCATCTGTTCCCAATGGTCTGAAGAGCATATCTCCTTTACGTGCAATAAACTCGTTCAACTTTTGACGTAAATTACCATCCGATCTGCGAGCGATAAAATTCACACAAGTTGTAATTTCACACACTGAATTTGGTTAAGAGCAATAATCGAATCGGAAATGAAGCCATTTCAATTTCAAGGACAAACATGACAGCTGTCAACTGTGAAGTACGAGATTCACTAAATCAATTCGCTTCAGCGCTATCTGTATGTATCTAGCAGTATAGGACCCAAGGGTCAGTCGCACCCAAATCCAGATTGTTGGCTAAAAAAAGTACAGTAAAATTGTCCAGCTTCTTCATCCTTTCGTGTTGTTAGTACAGGACAGGATATTGGATATTTCATCTCTCATCGTATCATCATAATGGTATGGTATGGCATGGTATGGATGGACTCATTATAAGTTTGGTATTTGGCACCATTCAATTACCTCATGGTCTTTTCTCATATCTAGCAAGGGCATCACACATCAGGGGACAATAAGCTAAGTTGTTTCGGGACACAACATGTAGAACTTAAAAGAAAAATCTTTCGTATCATATGTCATCAAATTACCCTTCGATATCGCCGCTCAGAGTGTCCCCACCTCCTGACATCCGTTTCGAGAGTAGGCTTTCCCATGGAGCATGTCCAGAGCCCAAGTCCTCAAATCCTGATGGATAGTCCAAGTTTATCAAATTCTTTCCAGCGCCTTGTTCATATCTATTGGTTTCCTCTCTGGATTCTCGCGGTTGTCGATTCTTGAGGATGCTTTTTGGTTGACCCGACATGGTATATCCTTCCTTTTCGTCAAATCAAATCGGCTAGATCCTAGATTTCTTTGCTGTTCTGCTTTGCTAGAGATTTTTACTTTTACCAACAAGATGACCTGAGGTGAGGATAAAGGAAACATGGTACACGATTGACAATCCAGAAAGTATAAATCAACACCCATTTACATACTTTATAGTCTAGGTATGGTATACAGAAAACATCCTTGTAGATACACTAAGACTAAAGCAGGTACCCGGTTTCTTTCGTCACCGTTTCCAATATTCGAATCATCTGGTTCTTATTATGGCTTCAACGTCTGCACCATCATCCGTACCTGTCACCTGTAGAATAGATCGCTAATCGCAAATAACCTCTACTGACCACGAACAACAGAATACCTTTCGGATTACTTGTTTGTAATCTCAGTTCAGGTAGGTAGGTCGTCAACAAGTCTCACCACAGAGAGAAGAACACAAGAAACAAGAACACTAGCGCTATGCGTTGCGTAATTACATTCCTGATTACAAAACCTGAATGCACAATAAAGTCTAAAATACTATGTAGTTACGGAAGCTGTGCGCTTGCGAAACAAATGGCATTTACGAACTTATGCGAAATATTGAATATGAAATCCGGTCTAATTGTAAGATGTCAGACCGACAACCTAACCACTAACCTAATTATGTAATGATGAATGAGGCAAGGTGTTGGTCTTATTTTATTACGATTATCACTCACGAATCACGACTACCATCAACCCCAACACAGAACAGCAGAATGGCAACGACAACTGAAACTGATGACTGATTGGCAGTTAAACTTAGTTAACAGTTAAACAGTACTGTCAACTGTCAAGTCACCAGTTCCATGTGTCTGTCCTAGCTCCACATTCAACATTGTGTCAGGCTTGAATGCAATTAATGCGTAAGCTAGGCTAAATTATAATATGTAATAAACCGAGGTCAGAGGTCACGGAAAACAGGTGAGTTTAATGTCACTGTAAGTACAACGTACTGTTGACTGTAAACTGGAAATTGCAATGTATGTCAGTCATCAGTCAGATGCGGTCTAACTAAAATCTAATTTTTGGTTAGGTTAGGTTGAATTTCGATTCGATACACTAAGGACAAAGGACGCTTAATCAACAATGACAAACAATGAACAACAAACGAATCCATGATCCAAGTCAATTAGCAGTTGTCAGTGTACGTGTTAGGTTAGGCATTAGGTCATAGGTATAATGTCAAATGTCAAAAGTGCGTATTGTTAAAATTGCATTTTATCATTTATTTTATATTGTGAATCGAATGATCCATGATGTTGGATGTGGCAATTCGGAAATCTTCATTTGCCATTAAATATCATTAATATACAATATATAGTATGTACATTCAACATTATATTTGGCTATAATGCATTAGATATTGAGGTTGAAGCTTACCAAACGGCTATTTGCTATTGTTTATGTTGTATTGATTTGATTAACATGTCACGTCGTCGTCCTTAATTTGTAATTGATTGAAACATGAAACGGAAATTCTCACATTTTTTTGTTGATTGTGTATTGTATTGTATAGGTACGTATACCCGGCCCGAACCCGAAATGGAGAATGTAGAATGGAGAAAATGGAAAATGAAATGGGTACTGGGTATACAAATGCGTAGCTCAAGCTGCCTGAAGGCAGGCAATGGAATAGGCCTAAATCCAACTCGCCGCATTCCGTATGACAAAAATGCCGTGGATTTCAGTGAACCCTCATGTCAGTCACCATTCGAAGAGTACAGTACAAGTTCTACGAGATTGTAAGAGAGCTCATTATGGGCAAACTGTATGATGCCTTGAGCTATGGCTGAAGTAAGGACCAAGCCCGGCATTATTGCATCCAGGTTAAAATTTATAGCGTTGAAATTATTTTAAGTGTGAATCAATAAAGTTTTAGCTTTAGCTTTCAAAATACGTGTATGTATGTATTGGGGTCAAGCGCATAGGAATATATGCCTGGTTCTATTTCTATGATTAGCATATTAAACACATTATTTTTACCTTTGGCGGAATAAGCTCTTGAGCAAACCTAATTAAATCGTAAAGCAAAGCTAAGGATAGCAAAGTGAAAGTAAATCGGGAGATAATCTCCCGATAAACTATGATCCAGACTGAGCTTAACGTTCACAGTTCAGTATTGACGATTAAATCAAATATATTATTTAAAGATAAAAACCTCGTTATATTTGATGTCAAGGTCTCTCGGTTTGTTTTAATGAATCAATAATCAGTGTCATATTTATTTTTGCCTCATTAGATTTAACGATTATTAGCAAATTTTTAGCATTTTAAAAATAATGTTGCTTGACTCTTTGCCTTCTCTCCGAACCAAGATTAACTTTTCTACAAGCGTTTAAGTTAATATAGCATAAGCCTAACAAAACAAAGTTCATAGTAAATCACCCAATAATAGAGCGCCCGCGGTCTTAACCATATTTGGCGGCCCTGACCCCCGCAGTCTAGCCGTGCTTTCGTATCAAAGTAGATTTAGAATACAGATATAGAAGATTGTGATTTGTGATACGCTAGATTCCTGACTTGTTTCTTATTTTGACCGCGGACTATTGGGAACCGCGGTCTAAACCATTCGTCAGTTTTATGACCCGCGCTCTATTAGAGTCCCATGCTGCATTGTGTAATTCACGGTACGTTCTTTCGTTCATCCCAGGAGGATAGTGTTAACCATATGTGTTACGTTTAGTTTACTTCAACCCGACTCTCGTCCTCAAAACTGGCTCTGAAACTACACTACAGAGCTTCACTGCACTACAGTACAGAATCGTTCATAAGATAAACGGAGGCTCTTATAAAATATTCAGTTCAAGCCAAGAGATTTTGGCATGTAACATTCGTCAATGCACTAGCATTTATTCGTAACAGAACACATTCGATACGCATGCCAGGTTATAACGTTACGTAAGCATTTAGATCCGGCATGTATTTCATATGAGCGGTCACCCTAGAACCCTCCTCCGACGTCCCGCCAGCCAATGGGCAGTAGACGAAGAGCTGGTAGGTGTCCAATCCCGTGCACAGTCGTTGAATTTGAAGTTACGGCACCGAGACTGTTGTTTGTTGTACTCGCCTTCATGCACTTTGTACTTGAGCTGCTGCGTCTTTTCTGTTACCCGTTCGGGCTGTTGCTTTTTTGGGTTTCGTTTTTGGCGAAGGCCGTTGACCGTCATTCCATTCCTCAGTTGACTGTTGAGGTGGACTGAGTGAGGAGACTAGGCAGGTTCAGACGACCAAGGACGGACGTTTCACAATTTTTCCCTCTAATTTATTCAAAATTTTCTCGACGTCTTCCTCATTCCTTATTTCCGCTTCGTGAACTCTGACCCCATTTGGACAGGACAGACAGTTAGCAGTCAAGAGTACCATAGTCACCAGTTCGGCTGCATCACCCACCCGGAAACTTCGTTCTTCATTTATCCCACTGACATACATCCCCCCTTCACCCTTCTCTGCTTCTTCCAGCATCCAGTCAGTTGTCAGTGTTGACGTTGACCGTTGAGAGCTTAGCCAAAAGCTCTAGTACATAGTAGTGTCTAGCTCTCGACACCCAAATCTCAGATATTTTTTGACATACATATAAGGTTAAGGTAAGCTTGTTTTTTGTCATTCATCCAATTTACAATAACAAATAATTTAATTTTTTAGGTTTATTTTAAATCTCATGCACATGCAGCTGATGCATAGTCAATCTCAATTAGTGTCAAGTTGCAAGTGTTAGCAACAGTTTTACATTTTACTGGGTCAACTATTGATTGTTCTAGAGTGTAGATTCATGGCTGGGCTGGACTCCGATGTCCGATTTCCGACCGAGCAGATATAGGCATGCCAGCATCCCCCTATCCCTGAGGCCTGGCGAAGCCAGGCTTTCCCTCAGATAAGCAGATACGTCATACGTATTTACTTCATACTTTGCACTTACAATTAGTCTATCTGCTAGGATCTATGCTGCTATATGCGTAGCATTTGACATTGGTGATTAGAGAACACCGCACATACATCGTTTATTCATTCTACATTCCATTTAAATTACATTGTGAAATCATCATACATCACATGTCACATCTTCATGATCATGTCACATGTCATCAATGCTCGATGCTCGCCATTTGCCATTGATGTTATCAGTATCACTTGTACTTTCCTTTCCTGTTACTTTCCTGACACTGTCAGGTGACACTGCCTATCATCTGCGTGCATGTGCATATTGAATTACTTATGAATTAACATTACATTGTGCGTTGCATTTGCATGGGATTTTCTGCCTAAATTAGATGCTTATTAGTGCCTGCCAAGCAAGTGACAAACTCATTCTTCGGAAAGCGGACCGTGTACCCGTTATGTCATTGCAGACTATGTATATGTAGTACTAGTATATAGTATATGGTACAACTACCGGAAATAAACATGGACAACAGATGACAGACAGTATATAACACAAACACAGGATTCGCTATTGCCATTGCCAAACATATTATCTTCCCTATTGTCTCAATGTCACTCAATTAACACTTCTCTCGAAATCGAAACTGGTCGTGACGACCTGTTAGCTATAAACTATTGTACTGTGGGTCATGGTTAGGGCTAAGGTAGGTCATACTATGTCTGGCCCAGCGAAACAGTTACAAGCCTTTCAGGGTTTGGTTTCCGTTTGGTCTATCAGAACATCAGATAATCCTCAAGTGCTGATTACTGATTGATCTGAGTTGAACTGAACAAAAGAAAATCCTGTGATATATATAGAATGAATTAACATTGCTGACTTAAGCCACCCAGACCCAAACCATAGAGTCTGTTTTTAAAAATGTTGAAGGTAGGGTAGACAAGACATTAATACATTGAAATTCTTATTGTCTGTCTATTCTACCTCAGTGACTGAACCTAATCTGTCAAAAATACTACTAACTTTAATACGTGTTGGCTGTTGGCGTTGTTTTAGTTAATCATTTCTCATTTTTTGTAAATTATTTTTCTCTTATTTCCCTTGAAAATCAACTCCCAGCCTTTTATAATTGTCAACAAGAATCAATCGCATTGCCATCCCCCACGCACTGATTCGTAAGTAAGTACCTATTTTTCGGTAGTCGGCTTCGGCATTTGCAATAAGAAGCACATGCGACACAAATCACAAATCTACCCTCCCCTCATTCACCCTAGAGTTTTCACTTCGCCTGGCTCGAGAACACGAGACGAGACAACGAGACCTTCCTTTCCCCTTGTGTTTTTTTGTCCTTTTCATTAATTCATTTCATTCAACTTGAACCCTACTCAGGTCACTGGAGCATTCCCAGCATGCTTATCTAGTGGGAACATTATCCGTCCTTCAGGCCTTCCTGTCAACCTTCCACCTTGTTGCACGCATTGAGGTTGAAATGAGATGTGTTTCAGTCTACAGTAGGTGGGTACCCCGTATTGCACCCGTACCTTACCTCCTTGAAAGAATAAGGGTATGGGCTATGGGCTTGGGTAAGGCTGTCTGGTCAAAGCGGAGGGTTACCTACCTACCTTCTCGCATAATTCATTCTATCTACGTACTTCTTCTACAAAACGAAAAGGCAAGGGAAAGTAAGAGTAAAGCTATTCCTTCCAAGAATGTGAAACATAAATACAGGACAGAAATATAGAATTCCTTCATTTGAAGCGCTCAGCTCATGAACGGCTTTTCTTTCGATTCCCCTCCATTTTCCGTTGGGGTTCTTGAATTAGATTTCGAGCAACCACTGCACTGAAGGTTCGGGTTTTGTGGGAAACGGGAATGTAAACTGAGAAAAGATCTGTGGTGGTGTGGGAATCAGAGGAGTCCGTGGGCCGTTTGACATTTATATGCTCTGATAGGATAACATTTGTCATCATATTGGTGACCTATGTATGCTTAAGCCTGCGATCTGACATCTGACCCTTTTTTATCTATGTAGGTATATGGAATCTGGAATACTACCTGTACCCTGTACTGTAATAGCCTTTGGCTTGAGTTGAATGTCTATTAATATCATTATCATTTGTCTTATCTTAAGCTATTCAACTTAAGTATGTAGTTTACGGAATGGAATACAGGAACATGACCAATGAAAGGTTCAGGTCATCCCAATGTCAATAGTTGTATTATTATAAGATAGGTTATAGGTGCTGTGCTTAGAATAGCTGTTCGGACAGCGGATAGCAGAAGGGGTCATTTGAATTTGAAAGGAACGAAGACAATGAGAGCATCCATTAAGTCCTGTACCTACTCAAAGTCGAAACGTGTCGGTTTAGTACCTTCGTCAGCTAGTTCAAGGTTGCTTGTACAGGGAAAAGGTTGGTCGTAATAATTATTGGTCAACACAAAATAGTTACAACTTACAACTACTTATTGTATTTTTTTAAATTTAATATTTAATTGTGACGGGACGCCGCCTTTGTAAATACAATATATGTACAATTGAATCAAATCAATCGATTTTGATTGGGGTAATGGTTATAAATATAAATAAAGTTACTGGTAAATATAAGCTTATGTTCGTTCATTACTTTAGCTTACCCAAGTTATATTTGTTGATTTTTCAGTGTTTAAAACAAGTTTTGAATCAAAATGAAACGAATTCCTTTTGGCCTAAAGGCAAGCAATGCCATGAATGTTCAGAATAATGGAAATGGAGCTAAAAATTCGAAACGGAAGGCTGAGACATCCCCTGGTAAAGAAGTCAAGCGCTGTGCACTTGGAGATATTTCTAACGTAAGTTTAGAATGAAAATAATTATGAAAATAGTTTTATCTTTTCGCTCGAATAATTTCAATTGCAATTGTGTTATATGTTATGTAATATGTAATATATATTGGTTTTAGGCGAAGAAATCGGTGATTCCAGTCCTGGCCAAAGGGAAAGCACAGGGACCACTGAAAGTAGAACCAATTCGAGTTACTCGTCAAAGTGTCAAGAGTAGTTTACCGCCTAAGATACCGAGCCCAAAACAAGGAGTTTCAGAACTTCCGACAGTTAAAGTTAACAGAACACAGTCTGTGCGCAACCATGACGAAAATACAGCCAAACCGAAATTGAGAGGTCGAAAGAGTGAAAGTTCGGTTGCGGAGGAGAGTGACGACTCCATTTTGTACAAAACTGCCAATGATAATGATCTTTCTGACAGTGTCATTGAAACTTTTGAGTAAGTACACACACATTATTCTGATCCAATCTCCTTATTTTTATCTCTCCAAACTCGAACTAATGATGATTAAGTATGTTTTAAGTCTTTGTCAATTAAATAGTGAGAAACGTGGTGAAGATTTGAAGGAAGATAAGCAGTTGAGCAAGATTGAGAAGAAGTTGCCCGAAGGTGTTGTTGACTTTGATGACGAGACAGGGGATGATCCGTTCCAAGTCGCTTTATATGCTGCAGAAATTTTTGAGTATTATAAGTTTCGAGAGCTCAAGTTTCCGGTTTCAAAGTATCTCAGTTCTCAGACGGAATTGAATAAGGGCATGAGATCCATTTTGGTTGATTGGTTAGTAGAGGTCCAGGTAAGGCCAAAATTAGTTTCCGATTTTTCATTCCACCTTTCACTTTTGGTTCTGCAACACGACACGACACACCAAATTTATAATTTTTGTATTTGTGCTCATAGGAGAGTTTTGAGTTGAACCACGAGACTTTGTACTTAGCCGTCAAGATAGTTGACTTATTTCTTGGAAAGGTCAAAATTCCTCGGGATAAATTGCAATTAGTTGGAACTACGGCTTTTTGGATTGCTGCTAAGTTTGACGTATGAAAAATAACAATATTTATATTACGTATAACTTCTATTTCTGAGCTGGTTGCAAGCAGCACAATTAATATTCCTAATACTTATCTATTCATATCTTGCAAATAGGAACGTGTTTCACCAAGTATCGACGATTTTTGTTACATTTGTGACGATGCTTATCCAATGGCTCAAGTTCTTAGCATGGAAATGCAAATTTTGAAGGCACTCAAGTACGACATTGGCTTCCCACTCTCTTACCGATTCTTGCGTCGTTATGCCAGAGTAAGCTCTCATAATTCATGGATTACTATATTTGTACATTTTGTAAACTTGGAAACGACGTTGTTATATTCGCGTGATATTAAATGTTAATTTGATTCCAAGGTGGCCAAATTGGAGATGGAGGCATTGACTTTGGCCCGCTTTATTTTGGAATCCGCATTGATGGAATACGACTTCATTGATGTCAGGGACTCAATGATGGCTGGTGCTGCACTTTGGTTGGCTCTTTACATGAAGGGAAAACCGTGGTGTCCCATGCTCACCCACTACGCTGGCTACAAATCAACTGATCTCTTTGACTTGGTGAACCGGCTCCTTGCCGTCCTCCGTAATCCTCCCAACAATGTCAAAACAATTCGTGCAAAATATTCTCACACGTAAGTGTTTTTCATTGTGAAAGGTTGACGCTGACTGGAATTCGGGCTCACAGGCTTAATGCCTAAAATATTCATGTTTCTACTCTTTCAGGGTCTTCTACGAGGTAGCTAAGATTCCGTTGCCTGAGGAAATCCGCATCTAAAACTCCTGAAACAGTCCACTATTCTGCTGGTTTGATTCGATTTCTGTTTTCATTTTCTTTGCTCTCAAATCACCGACAACACTTTTTTTAATGTTGAATTTTTTCCATGAGGCTGGAGGCTGATCATGGGTTCATGCATGTTCACTTCCCTGATGCTATTTGACAGGTTCTTGCTCAATTCTATACCTACTAACATACTAAGTATGAATGATAATGATATGCCATTTTTGTCGGTATCAGGCCTCACCTCTATCTAATATGTAAAATTGAAAAGCAAACTGTTCTTGCGATTCTTAGGTATTTTTCAATCTCATCATAAACTACCTCATGAATAAATTGTATGTGTCGTGAGGTTACTTCAATTCCATATTCCATGACCAATGTTTTTCCTTCATACAGTTATTTGCTCTTCCAGACGTTCCTGTTTCCCATACTTGTGTTCGTTTTTACGTTTAATATGCTTCGATGGATGGTTTTGGAAATGTAGATTTTATGTAATTCTCAATTCTCGTGGTCATTTATTTTTGTGGTTGAGTTGAAGTTGAAGCTCGAATCGAAGTTTCCGAAGTATAATTTTTGTTATTTCTGTTGTCGTAGTTTATAATTTTTTACTTAGGTACTCTATATACACATACAATAATAATTATACTAATTTTAAGGTTATCAATAATATCTGGGCGCAAAGCTATCAGCAAAAAAACGCTTAGCCTTATTGACCCTGCGTGCACAGCATAAAGCTATTGAATTGAATGTTCACGTTGACTACTTATATGCATGACAAGACGTTGACTGGTATGGTATAGTTATGCGCTACTTAATTTATGATTCCTACTAATTCTGATTTCCAATTTTCAATGCATTCTGTTGTCAGATGATTATAAAATAAAACTGTACGATTGCAAATACGTATTCCTGTTTTATCAAACCGAGTGTATTCATTTTTTTTATATTTGTCTGCTAAAATAGAATACATTTTTCTGTCGGAAGTCAAAAGGGAGGGTTAGGTAGTAGATAGGTTAGGTAAAGAATTACATAAATTACTGAGCGAGGGATAGTTAGATTGGTAGAGTAGAGAGAAGTGCCGACCCGTAAGGAAGTTGAAAAATTGTGCTCTGAGAAGTCTACTACATGGAATTTGTGCATTTTGAGAAAGAAGTATGTGGCAGAGTTAGTTAGGGATATTCGGGATCAAACTGACGACTGTTTTTTTCAGGAGGTCATTGGGGGGGTTTTAAGGGTATATATAAGCTTGTTCTACATTGTATTTAAAAACAAATAACCAACAACAATAATAATTATTAATATAATATTTAACAATTTGTAAATAGCCTTAAGTTTTAGGTGTAGAACTTATATAATCTTACAAACAAGATAACAACAATATCAACAATTGGTAGGATGGATTGATGATTCATGACAAAGGAGCATATTAATTAGTTCGTTCTAGGTTTTCTTTTCTTGTGTCGGATTTAGTTCCCAACCCATTTCCCCAATTTGTCCACCAAGGTGTAGGTACAGTCAGGGTACATGGCCGTACAGTCCTCTTGCTTGTCAGCACTCACCATAGCATCCTTATACAAGTCCATGCTACGCATTCGGGTCCTGTAAATGATGCAGATATAAAAAAAAATCATAATATGAAAATATTATACATATGAGTGACATGGGCTCTTATGATGAGTAAAATGAGTGAGTGAACTAGTTGGACCACTGCCCGAAGCCGCACGTAGTACAGCACGGCGTCAAGGCGATAACCTCAATTTTTTTTTCACTCGACCGACCGCACTTTAAATTTTTCATATTGAATTACCTGAAGAAACCAGTGGCATAGTTAAAGACCTTGTTCCGGCCAGCGGCTCGTTCCATTTCACAAGCAACTCGTTTCCGACACCCATCCCCAGATATTTTCATGACGGCGAAAGTGGTGTCCACGTAGTCAATGGAGTTCATGACACGGGAGAGGAGACCACCGTCCTTCAGGGCTTCGTAGTACGGGGAACTCGATCGGCCCCAACCATGCTCTTCCCCGTGACCTCCCGAGAGGAGGGGGGACAGGAGGAGGTAGACCAGACCGCCAAAGGCGGCAAGAACCAGGAGGTTCAGCACCAAAGCGACTACGTCAGCCAAGGCTGGGTATTCCCCTGGAAATTTTTACGAGTTGCAAATTTTACTATTTAGCTGTACGTGAAAAACATTTCGAATTTCCAAAAACTGGATAAAATAGCCTACGAATTTGATGTATCTGGATATTGCATCCAATCATTCATAAGACACGCAGGCTGGCGTCTATGCACTAGGAGGACTCTATCTTATGAACGTATTTTTCGTTTTCCCGGACGGTACTAATCTTTGCAAAATTATTTATTGTTTCGTAAAATGCTCTTTTTAAGCTATATCAGTCTGTTTAACGCTACAGAATATGTATTTGGTTAAGTTGTATGTAGTAAAAAGTAAAACTGAAAATAGCTACTTTTCCCGAAAGAGAAAGTTGGTGAAAGCAATGCTCTGGTGGTGCATTTTTCTACTTTTCGCCTTTAACCAGAGAAAGTTTGCGTAGGTGTTTAACGTTGAACCTTACCATGTCCATAGCTGGATGCTCCATGACTCTCTCCACCACCGCCATATCCACCGCCACCACCGCCGCCGCCACCACCACCCCCATATCCTCCACCGCCGCCTCCATGCCCTCGATCCACCGTCAATACTTCCGGATGAGAATTATAACTTCCAAATCCCAGGTCTCGCTTCTGATTGGCAGTCGAGGTTTTGGCTTTTGTGGCTGCTGACGCGGCCGCGATGCAGAGCACCGTTACGAATAGTATTCTATTCATAGTTCGAACTGTGGAACCATATAAATCAAGACTTTAATTAAGGTTACGAACATTTAATATTGTCCGTAATTAATTCTCTCTCATAATTGAAACAAGAGTTTTACGGGAATCTGCTTATTGAGTCTTTCGGATCGGTTTCGGCATTTGAGCACAAGTATGTGGATGTAATGTACAGTATTCCTGTGTCAGCTTATAATGCGGTTTAATTAAGCTAACGCTATAGCATTTATCAAAAAATACTTTGCCTATTATCGTTGGTCACGGTCTGTCGGATTATGACGATCCTATCACTCTTCTCTGGCTTAATGGGCATCTTTTTTCTTAATGCCTTAATGTGCCCATACGTGAAGAAAAAGGTGTCGGACAGTTGTGGGAGATGAGGTGCCAAGATGCCACCTTGATTACATGGCCTACTAATTTTCTTGTTTCTTGAGTTATATATTTTTCTATATTTCATATCCACAGTCGACCACTCTAATTGAACTAATCTGAGAGATTCTTTTGGCTCAATTTTTCCTCCAATTACATA
Organism: Ceratophysella denticulata; assembly: GCA_034694925.1. Classification (NCBI taxonomy): domain Eukaryota; kingdom Metazoa; phylum Arthropoda; class Collembola; order Poduromorpha; family Hypogastruridae; genus Ceratophysella; species Ceratophysella denticulata. The sequence goes on from JAQFYT010000157.1 coordinate 31,541, forward strand.
GCACAGCACAGGAGCGTATTAATTTACTCAAGAATAAGAGAGGCTTTAAATGGTTCACACTGCATTGACCCTTCCCTTTTGTTGTAATAACTGTCCACTCTTTGGGGTTTTGAGGGTTTGGTACCGGTAAGGGCTTTAATCTAATCAGGCTATGGAGGTCGTCACACATGAAATGGGGCATGAGGTTGCTAGAGTTTTTGACATGCACTGGGAGTGCATTGAATTGGGTTATATGTCAAGGTAAGATACCTACCTACGCTGAAAATCCTCATGAAAACTGGTCAAACAGGAAGCACTCCATAAGAATGAACCGGGTCTTAGCTTAGTCTCGATTTCAAGAAAAATTCAAGACTGTCCTCTCGACGATAACTTGACAATTCATTTGCTGGCATTTAGTGCTCATTTATTCAAATTTTACTGAAAGTAGTGCAAGGTGATATATTTGCATTTTCGTGTACTCATGGATGAAACCTGCCAAGGTGAAAGTCCTCATAGTAGCTATCGTTATCGCAAAGAAATTAAAAAAAAAAACGTTGATACCCAAATACCAAGAATATTTGAATTCGTAGGCTGAAATTTGGAAGCATTTGGCAAAATTTACCATTATTGAGTAAGGTTACCTGTTTATAACTGCAATACACGTATCTAGCAGGTATGCAATATATGCAACTAGAATTCTACAATATTTCAAATTTCACATTTGGTATTTCAGTTCTGTTCAAATCTACTAGAGTATTCTAAAACATTTGCAATACTGCTATGTATTACAAATATATGAAATTATGAACTTCTCGTGCCGTTCAACAAACCCAAATGTGCACAAGAAACACGGTAGATCCGTATTAGCAAAATTCCGGAGGACGAAAGACGAAACCGATCCGAAATTCACAAGATTTCTATGCAATAAAATATTGCAGTTGAAAATAAATCGAAATTCAATCACGATTCGATTCGTATATTAGGCAAGAGCACTGTATTTCCAGTTGGATTGTTCTGAAAATCAGATGTCTGATTGACGATTGTTCGGAAATTAGACACACACGTATTTCTTGATGAAACTGAAACAATTTTCTGCTTTTTTTTTTTAAATATTCTGCTCAAAATTTCACAAAAATACTTCCATACCCACCTTTTGTATATTCTTGTGAAGAAACTCAATCCAAAGGCTTAATTATTAATTAAAGCCTTTTTTTGTTCACCGAAATATCTTGTTGAAGCCACGAACTGACGAAATGAACTGACTCGACGAACCGTCCGCCCTGCCGCTTTTATATGACCAAGTGTATAAAAGTACTTTTTTCGCATTGGGGAAAGATTTGGAGAGCCAAATGAGTGAAATTGCAAAAGTAAGCGGAAAGCAAGCAGTTGTAAGCCAGTGGTACTTGTACCGCACCCCTACCAAAACCAGTACTAACAATTGCCAATACCAAATACCTACACACCTGGTAATACAGGTAAGGCCAGGGCTGAGGGCACTTATGACCACGAGCGTATACCGCTGAAGGCGGGGGAAAATGGAGTCTTGTCATTATCCCATATCCTAGACCCAATAGCCAGCAGGACATCCCTTACGACGAGAATTACGAGTTAGAAGCAACTTTTTCCTTTTCACAATACTATACAATGCACTTTCCAACGTACTCATAAAGAATACTACAAAAAATATATAGTCGTAAGTCTTCACCTCGAAACCTTCTTTTACTAAACTTCCGACATTGACTTCTCATTTTCAACCTACATTCATTTCGACCAAAATTCCTTATGAATGGCTAATAAGGGAAATGAAGGAAATCCTCAGGTACACCTGCTTCCTATCATTCACATACAGAATACTGAATATTATGCGTCCATCCATGCACCCTTGTCAATTTCACTATGAACATACCTACGTTATTCAACACTACGAACTTTGGGGTCGACGGTCGATACCTACCAAAATTCATTGCGAAAATTGAGTCATATTTTTAGAATTTATACGGAGCAGAGACAAGGATGCAGTAGCGGGGTGAAAATTGGTTAGGATTCGAGGAATTTTTGCAGTCTGACCTGGTCTCCAGCTTCTGACCTCTCTCAGGTTCACCTGTTTGCATTCTTGTCAATTTCATTTGCCATGGGCAGACAGACGCACGATTATCTCAAGTCAATAGTCAGGAGATGCCTATCGCCCTTATGCCCACGATTGTGTTATTGTGGGTTAAGCGTCGTAATTGCATTCATATTGTAATTTTGAACTTGAAATTAAATGAGCAAAATTAGTTTTTTAGTATTTTCGAATTTTTTCTTTCTTCAAGAACCCGGAGGGAACTATTTTTAAACAATTCACTAATATCAATTCGGCGTGAAAAGAATATAAACGGGGTTGTATACAGATACTCCCCACCCCACCCTCGTAATGTAAACAAATGGAAGGGAAGGGTTTACGCCAAATG
>JAQFYT010000158.1:0-33944 GCA_034694925.1 Ceratophysella denticulata
TGGTCCACTTGTAAACATTGCTAACCTGCTGCAGCAATGTCAAATTACCCATTAATTGGAACCGCTCCAAGACGAGTTAGAGTCATTTGACATTTTCAGAAGTAAAAAGTATTCTGAGCTTAAAACTAATTTCACAATTGAAAAGCGCTATAACTTCCGGTTCAGATAAAATAATTATCAATTTCGAATTTGCTTGACTAATGCTACTTAAATAGTGAAAACCGTATTACATACGAACCGGTTCGGTTATAACAGAACCAAGCCCAGATTATATCCGAACCGTGATATGCATACTTTTAGCATTAAGTTAGTCGTTTTTGCCCACATTGACGTCGAATCTAAATCGAATGGGTACATTTCATTCTCAATGTATGTATTGTATATTGCTAATTTAGGTGAATCAGAAATGAAATGGTAGCACTTATGCTGTATGAGAACAGACAACATAATTGCCAAGTATCCGGAAGCAAGTATCCAGCATAAGAGAGTGTGCAAATAATAATGCTGGGCGAATTTCGTGAAGATGCGTTTGATTAGCGGTTTCAGAAGAGCGTCTTCTCCGTGCTCAATTGGCCAATGAGAGCCAAGCGGGGCATTTCACTTCACATTTTGTAGGCTGTTGGGGCTGGGATTTTGTTTTTGTTATTGTCAAATTGTTTGTACAAATTGTGTAGTTTTTTTGATTTGTATTATTATTTCGAATAAGATTATTTATATTTCAAACGGTGATAGTGTGGGCCGGGGGTCAAAGGTCGAATGGTGGGGTCCATCATGAACGCGGAGGATCGAGTGAAGCTTCAGCGGAACTACAAGAAGCTGACGGAAGTATGCTACTCCTCCGTGTCACCGCACCTCATTTCCACATTTATTCTGGACATGGACATGCATGCTGACATTGAGACCTTGCCCACGGACAAACGGAAAATGGAACGACTCCTCCAGCTCCTACCTTCGCGGTCAGTTAATCTTGGTACTTGTTATTTCAATGGCTAGCTATCAGATATATACAGACATAAGTAGTCAGGTCAAGGTCACAATTGACAATGCTCGTGCATCATTTGTTGTTTGTCATTGATCGTCAGTCATCAGACAGAACGCGATTTTAATTTTAACTTACCTAATGTCATTTTAATACGCCGTCAATTTAAGTGCCCTAATTTAAACAAATGCCCTGAAATATTTTTGACAAGTTTTGTCCTAGAAAACGACATTTTCATCTCTGTATTCGGTTTTTTAAACCTAACCTAAGCTGAGTACACTTAATCTAACCTATCCTGACCTTTCTTAGCATAAATCACGTAACTATTTCACTAACATCAATGAGCGACTCGAAGTACCGATTTTGGTTTAGGGCAAAACGGTAAAAATTAAAAAAAAAACTTGTTTAAATTAAGGGCAGAAAAATATTGATTTATTTTAATCTAATCAGTAGTTGGTTTGGGTTGTTGGTTTAGTAGTGTAATAAATAAGAAATGGGCAAGGACAAATCAGTTGGCTAAACTTCACAAAAATACTCTAGAAAGTGGATGCTCTGTCATCTGTCAGGCTTAATTTCCCATTTTCTTTCGAAGTATGCATTTCTACTTTGCGTGGAGATGCTATTGCAGGTGCAAGTTTTAAATTTAAAAAGCTTCAATTATGACATTTTCAGTTATTTTTTAAGTAATACTTAATTACTTTAACCTACTGATCAATTTGACAGGGGTGATTGTGCAATGAAGGAGTTTATCAGCGCTCTGAAAACGAGCTACGCCTGGCTCGCAGGCGAGTTACAGAAGGAGCCTGAAGTTACGCCTGACTACGATGCCGTTTGTAACAATATTCTAACTGCAAACGTTCCCAAGAATCACCCTGCCCTTGTCCTCGATAGGACTGAGAGCCTCAAAGATATCCCAGGTAAATAACAAATAAAATTACAATTTACTGTGTATCCACTGTATCCTGTATTGAAATATATTCCTGTGAGCTTTTGTTAAATATCATTTTTTTATTCACAGTTTCAGCGCACCAGCTTGCTGTTGAAAGGGTATTTAAAAAAAGTGTGATACTATCAACACGTTGGTCTACAATGGCCTTAGCTATGGAAATTAGCCCACTTCTTATAGCGGATATTAGACGAGAAATGTCGACAGAAGGTGGGGCACTGTACGCAATTACAATGACGCTCCGAGCTTGGGTCAGTAAATGTGGCCCTTCAAAAGCAACTTTTTCCAATCTCATCAAAATTGTCAAGGAATTGGAGTACAATGAATTGACAGGTACAATACGGCTAAAAATCGCTTATCAATTAAAGGTTGCGGTTGTATTATTGAATGCTATGCTTTCAAAATTTCAAGTACTGCAGTTTGAGTATTCTCGTTTCCAGAATGGCTAATTGATCTATGGACATCATTGCAGCCATAGCACTCCACCGCTGGAACAGAGGACACTGCAATAATCATGATCTATCATTTGATACCATTTACATTTACAATAATTCAATTGTTCTCCGGCTTCCATCCAAGGCTGGCGGCTGGCTCAGACAATTGACAATGGAAGGAATCAATACTTTATATTTTTCTCTACCAAGCCTGTTTTTGTACAAGTCATGTAATAGCAAAGTGACAAGTGACACATGGAATGGCGTTGATAGTTTAGTTTGAAACATTTTTAACTTTTTTCTACATCTACTACTACTGGTCAGTTGGAATTATGTGATTCTTTCTCGTTAGCCATTTGACGTAGTCTTTACATTAAAGACAATTCTATAAGTTTTAGGATGTGTAAAAACTAAACTACAGTTTACACTGGATTGGATGCGCCCACCTGTATTAGCTTCTTTGTGTATTGAAGCTCAATATGTTTTAATTCGATTATGATTGTCAATTGCTGCAACGCTAGGAAATTGCTGGGCACTGGGCACATCTGCTGCGCTCTCTGTTAGTTGCTATTGCTATTGACATTTGAACATCTTTACAGTACGTGATTTTAACCATTTATTCTTTTATTTTATTTCTCTAAATACAGTACATTATGTAAGTTTTATGCCAGTTTTAATTTAGTTATATACCAGTGGTAAAAACCCGTTTAATCACAGATCTATCTCAATTTACCATACCCTAGCTAGCGTAGCCTTATTAGGTCAAAACTTTTCGTAAAAATACTTACGACAATCAGAATCTATCCATAAAGTATTCTATTTTACACGTAATTTTAGTACAAGTAATTCAGTGTTATATTTTCTATACATAGGTAATGCAACATGCAAGACGTGTTGATTTTATACTCCTTTCGCTAACGTTAGAATTAAGATTAGAGTTAGCTCTATTTGCAATGTATGTATATCTTGAAACATGTAATTTTCGAATTGTGTCTTTAGTTTATAATTTAGTTGGTTTAATTTCAAAATAGTTTAAAGATAGTTACAGTCGTAATCTCCCAATATAGTAATTAACGCTTGATTAAACCAGACAGACTCTGTTTCTGTATTTTTAGTGATATCTCTATAAAAATCGCTCGATCGTAATATGGTCCGTTTTTCGGTGTCGCTGCATGCTTGCATCATAATTAGGTACACAGCATTCAATTTCTCACTAAGGTTTCGAACAACTCTAACCTAAAATAGCACAACACTGGCGTATGAATTGCCTGACGCCCAATGTTAACTACATAGGTACCTCTATTGACCCAGGAGCAGTCTGCAATAGGCCCGCACATGTGGTCCCAAGCAGCTGAGTAACCTTACTCCTTTAACATACAGATACATACCTAAATCCATACCTCTGTATGGACGGACAGACAACCTTCCGCGTAAGCTGCCGAACAGCAAGTTAGACCACATGACACAAGCCCCCACTGGTATAACAATTAAGAAAGTAACTAGGTCACTTTTCTGATCCTGTAACCTTGTAGATTTCCAAACCTTCAGTGGCAGACGATTACATGAAAGGTTGTTTGGTCACTTGGATTTCAGACTGCCCTCTTATTAGAGCACCGCAGTCAATGCGGACTTACCATGTAAGTTAGGCCTATAGAGAATGGTGCCGAAATGTATACTGAACTAGGAATTGAGTGCATGTCCTGCGCAAAGTGGCCCTGAGCTGGGATTTCGTGTAAAATCTCTCCTTTGTTCGTGGGGGGCGGGCGGGGGCAGAAGAGGAACGAACGAACGGGTACAGGGCTTCCATTATGCACATTCATGTATAGTATTCTGATGCAACGGAGTTGGCCACATTGATCTACGTCTGAATCCATGGTCTAACTCTATGTAATTTTATGTGCTAAGTCGTACGGAATAGGAGCACATTGCAAAACTGCAATGAACATTCCGGAACATCGTTGTTATGCACGTATGTAGGATAGACAAGAAGGGGGACAGGAACCTGCAGATGTACAGGGTGACACGAAATGTTTGAGTACCCCTCAAGTAGGATGACTCGATTTTTTATTTTCGATAATCGACCTTATTATGGAATTCAGGGACCGATTAATCGGCAAAAAACACCGGTTATCCCCATAATCAGCCGGCCGAATAATCGGGCATCCCTAACCTCTAGATTATTAACTTTCGAAAATCGTAGATGAACATATGATATATCAAATTAAATGGAATTTCATTGCGAATCTAAGGGTGCAATACTGTTACTGTTTTGACTTTTCCTACAAGCAGCGGGCGCTGTGTAGCGCAAGGGAGAGAAGCTGTTGAAGATTCTAAGAAAATTCTACATTTTTCACTATATTGCACTGTGCAACAGCTGCTGCTAAGTGAAAATATTATTACACTACTAGACCCGCATTGAATTTTGCTTTAATTTGGAATATCATATGTCATTGTACGATTTTTAGAAGTATGACTTACAAGAGAACAACGCCAGGTGTGCAGAGTGTTCGGAATCGATATGTATACCATTCGATACCTTGGGTTAATGTATGAAACTAGCCACAATAGTAGAACTGGCAAATCATAACTCTTCGAGATGATACCGGGGGTCAAAGTTTGGGTCATCATTAAAAATTCAAAGTGAAGGACTTCCCTTTGAGAAGTTGAAAATCACGTGTTAATTTCCATAAGAATTTTCGGTTTTTGACTTTCGGTGAGTATATTGATTTTGTATGTAAATATTTTTAATGAAAATTATTTTTTTCGGCTTTGACGATACGTATATGTATAAATATTGCATTAGAGTGTAGGGGCCATGATGGCATGAACCATTTATTTCAAAACCGAAAAAAATAAATTTTCATTAAAATATTTAACATACAAAATCAATTCGCTCACCGAAAGTCAAAAACGGAAAATCCTCATGGAAATTAACACGTGATTTTCAACTTCTCAAAGGGATTTTTAATGATGACCCAAACTTTGACCCCCGGTATCTCGAAGAGTTATGATTTGCCAGTTCCTCTATTGTGGCTAGTTTCATACATCGACCCAAGGTATCGAATGGTATACATATCGATTCCGAACACTCTGCACACCTGGCGTTGTTCCCTTGTTAGAGGGTGGTTCCCACATTTTGTGTCACCCTGTATATCTGTGTGCAATACACAAACACATGCAGGCAGAAAGAAGCAGAGAATCAGTTGTTGCCTGTCGTCAGTCCTTGCCAGTTGCCAGTAGTCTCAATCCTTCTTCTTTCGTCATTTTGGGTTCACCTCAATCAGCTGTCGTCAGTCTATTAGTGTGTGAATTGTGAAGTTAATTGGGTGCAGTGAACATACGACGTTATTGATTCACTTGTGTTAAGGGTAAGAGGCTAAGTTAAATCCTTAACTAAATATCAAATACTTATTGACAATTATTCATGTTGGATTTGCATCTTGTCACTTTTTGTTTGAATAATGAATGCAATGTCATATGTTCGATTAGTCTGACCTCTGAGTACCAGACCCAGTAAGGACGTGTAGGACACACCGCAAACAAATGTTATACAGTCTTTGTTTCGTTGTTTCGTATGAATTAACTAACGTGATCGTTGAATGTGTGTTAAGTATAGTATATATGAACGTCAAACGAAAGTGCAATTTATAATTATGAATCTGCTTCTATGTACAGCTTTCAATTACATATATTTTATATTATTGTTTACATTAGCGTAATCACTGTAATCGTTACGTGCTTTGTACTTTTGAGTTTCAATGTAATTGAATGTAGAGCACAAATAAATGGGTTAGCCTGATGGTGGATGGAAAATTTTCGAAAAGTAAGCGTCCCATCTTGGTCTTGGTCCCATCACAATTTGTTTTTGTGTAAATGTCCCACCATACCATAGCGGTTATATAGGAAGGTTAAAAGTAAAGTTATCTTATTTCGAATATGCGACCACTCAGTGGTTCATAGCAATTTTGTTTTGAAAAGATAATAGAATGGGTGGCATTTAATCTAATCCTTAAAAATGAACTAAATTATCCCTCAAAATATCAACTTCTGCCCTGACAGAATTCATCCATTTCTCGGGTAGAATGTTCTACGGTAGAACATACCCCTCCGTTTGACAGAAAACCCCCACAATTCGCATGATAGGTAAGTGCTCCCAAATTCATATTCCAGTGTCGTAATATTTGACTCCGTATTATATTATAGTTATAACTATTCAATTATACTAATGCCGCGTTATTACGTAATAAGTACCTTGTTATGTAATTTAACGACTGAAAGCCTTTATAAAGAATATAGATGTCAAATATCTGTTTGAATTGAAAAGGTCATTGGAAGCCATCAGAATTTGACTTTGGCTCGATTAGGGATTTTATTGTAAGGGATTTCTTTCAAAAGGAGGGATATTTTCATCCCGAGAAAGGGATACTTAAATAAATTCTGTCAGGGGATAGTTCAATATTTTGAGGGGTAATTTCGTTCATTTGTAAGGGTTAAATGTTAAATTATTATTAAGCCTAAAAGAAAAAGATGTCAATAAGTACATAAATTCCGCATACATGGCACGTAATTTTAATTTCCATACTTATTGAATTCCTGAATTAATGAACTACCTGGTAAAAGTGCAATTTTTGTCGACTTAACCTCCAGATTTGAATGGTTATTTTCGTGGTATTTTCCGATTTTGATTGGGGAGATTGCCCGAAAATGAAAATACTAACTACTTATAAATACATACGAACTGTGCTGTCGTTGCATTTCATTTCTTTCATAATTTGAATTTCTATCCTGTTAGCATACCTATGTGGTACGATGGTGAGTGCAAGTCTAGTGCGACAACGTTGTTGGAACGTTTACTTAGAAAATCTTCCATCAGGCCCCTAGCAGCATTTGTAATTCCTTGATTTTTTCCTGTTGATTAAGGTTGTACGTTGTACAGTCAGGTCGCACAATAATTAACTACACCCAACTCATAACTCATCATTTTTCTTCTTAACTTTATTTTACAGCACTACTGCTTCCGTGAAGACAACTATATTGAGAGGTGACAGTATAAGGTACAAGACAAGATGGACCAAGATTCTATATTTGGGTAAATATTAGTTCAGAATTTATACTGTTAACCTTAACCTGGTTTTAGTTAGACAATTAGGAATTATAAGTTATTTGCACAGGCGTACAAGAGTTTGACTTTGAGGTTAGCAATTGTTTCTCACTTCCCAGGCACCATCATCGAGCCATGAACCGAATGATGAATTCTTTCTTTGGAGGAACGGGTTTCGGTGGTGGTGGATTTGGTGGAAATGGGCTAATGGGTCATCAAAACTCTAGTTTACTACCATTTGGTGGAGGTGGATTTCCAGGTCTTGGTGGAATGGGAATGGGCTTGGGGGGTATGGGAATGGGTATGAGCCCATTTGGTGGATTTCCTAATTTGGTAAGTGCAAAGTGCAAAAAGAAACAGTAAAGACAAAACAGAAAATAGTCAAATTCAAATGTATTTCTCGTTCTCATTTTATCGATTCCGTTTTATTTGTTGTACACACAGGGTAACATGATGTCAGATCCGAACAGTCATTGCTTCTCTTCAACTTCGGTCATGTCCGTCAGCTCTGGACCAGATGGACGTCCACAAGTTTATCAGGTGATTCTATATGAATTCCAAAATCTACATTTTTAGAAATAGAACCGCATGTATAACATGTGCTGTGTGGTTAGGCTTCGTCTGCAACGCGACAGGGACCTGGAGGATTGAAGGAAACTCGAAAGACACTCACGGACACTCGATCGGGTACCAAGAAAATGTCAGTTGGTCGGCATTTGGGGGATCGGGGTCATGTTGTGGAACGCGAGGAAAACATGAATACTGGACAACGTGAACAGAGCGAAGATTTCATCAATTTGGCAGAAGGTACGTATTACATATTTGAATTTATGCCTTGACATGCAATTAAACTAGCTTTTGTCAAACGTAATTAATTTCGAAATGATGACTTGGAGGTGCAAGCAACCCGGTACGAGTAATCGCATCGGGCTATGAATCAATGTGATCTCAACCCTTTATCTGATCAACGATTGTTTCTGCAATCTGCAAAATGTGGTGTTGTGCATTGTAATAAATTGAAATTGGTTCCTCGAACCTGTAATTTTAACTTGTCTTGAATTCTTATTTACGACACAGAAGAGGCTCCGGTCTTCAACCAAGAATGGCGTCAACGGGCCTACGGCGGACACCATCATGCTGCTGGACCAGCCCTCACAGCTCCTGGCTACAATCCTCACCCGGCTTACAATCACCATCATCGGGACCGCGGAACCCAGCCCCAGCTCCAAATTACATCACGAGGTCATCGAAGCCGACCCGAAGCAGAACCAGTAAGCTCAGGCGTAACTATTGAAGAACTCCCACCAAGTGACGAGGAGGAAGAAGCTGCACCAAGCCCTGCCCCACCAACCTTCCCCACGTCTGAACATCTTCCAATCCCTCGGGTCTCTCGCCGTAAAACTCCGTCAAAGGAACGAGCTCAGAAAGCCCAGAAAGTGGCCTCCAAGAGAGCCAAAAAGTATTAAACTCTAAACTAACTGAAACACTCCATCTCCATCAAAACACGTTGAATTTTGAATTGTGTCGTTGATACAACAGAAAACTAAACCAGGAAATCGGGTAACAAATTCTAATGAACTTAAAACGTTGAACGTCGTTGTTTACGGATAACGAGAACAATCAGTCCGCGAATTGCTGAAAATTGAAAAATATAAAACGCATTGATTTAATATTAATAATATTAATATAACTATAATGTATTTCATTTTAGCCCTCAATTACATAGTCAGGTTTTGCCTGATTGATGATTTTGTGTTTGCCATTGTTAGTGTACCATGTAGAATTGATTATCTACAATTATTAAATTTTTAGACGCCGACCGGGTAATTTTAACTAGTGTTTAAGCTCTCCTAAGTTAAAAGGAGTCAAAAGTGGCGTTAATTACTGTTTAGGAAATACATAGTGATTCTTTGTAGCCAGAGTCCGAACCGGAAACTATATTTTTGTGCAAAAATAATCTCTAAACGCTCTTGAGTTTAGTACATACACTTGTGTAATGATTTAATTATTCCGTATATTTTTGTTTTTACCACCATACACATGGCTTTGGAACAGTCATGAACTAAAGTCCGTTGTCCGCTCAATGAAATACTGATTTATGGTTTGATTTATTTTAAACTTTCAGGGCAATAACTGTGTTGATTTACAGTGCAAGGGTATCAAATGTTAAGAAATAACTGGAAATAACGCTACGCTATGAATTTACTGACTATAATACATAATACATTCAGTTAGAGTTAAATACCAGGTTTTGAAACATTTTATTTCGATTGAGTTCAAAGAGAAACACTTCAAACACAAGTGCAATTTTTTTTAGAACAAAATACATATGTTAACTGGCAGCTAGAGATTATTTGAAAGAATGGATATGAAGTATATTCTATAATGCACCGAATGAAATGAAGTTGTGTTAAAATTAGACTATTTGTTTTAAAAAATCCATGTCAATGTCAAAAGTTTTCAGTCCAGTCCTCAACATAATGATATAGCTCCCTCCGGCTCATTGTATAAAATTGTAAGACTACCTATGAATGTACGTCGCTAATTCATACGTAATAAAATACATTTGTGAGTACTCCTGTCGTAATAGTCATAGAGTCATAGATAGTCGTATTTTCATAATTGTTAATGACTTTTGCATTCATCCTGCAATTATCTGATCGGTTTGACTTTAGCATCGAATCAATAGGCATAAAATAGCACAAGTCCAACAAAGTGCTAAGCTAACAGTGCATAAATTATACGATGATTCATAGTCATCCCGTCCGTCCGTATTGATTCGCTGAAGCTGATGTGCATTAAATCTAGCAACATGTGGAGTATCACATTAAATTGACTATGGGAATGTAGAAAGCGAGTTATGTGACTCATCAATTGATGACGCCAGAGAAAAGCGTGAGATTGGATTACCTACTTCATACCTACCTACTTTAGTCTTGTTCTTGTGACAAGGGCATTGGCTTCGCATTATTGGTGATTTTCTGTATGAAGAAAAATGCATATTTGCGGAACGTGGAACCAAATAAGTAGTAAATAGTACATAACTTATATGTAGTAATCAATAAGAAACCCCAAACCACCGGTATTATCATTTGAATGCTACATGATTCTACTTTTCCTGGGTGCTGGAGAATTTTCTAGGAATTTCTGGGGAACTTCTGCATACCTAATCTATAAAATGTTATTCCTGGCATATAATCAAATCATGAGCTAAAAGAAGGCTAAAGAACAACAACGTACCTATATGTATGTATGTTATGTGGCATAACCAGTTGGAGTTTGGGCGCAAGCCCTTGCCTTCTTCTTGCCTGCAAAAAAGAAGGTGCTGAGTGATATACTATGTATAGTATGTAGTAGGGCATAGGATGACTTTGTTTGTAGATAGGGTTGGGTTGTGGCAGAAGAGACGTCACGTCGTTCATTCTGGCTTTTGATTGTGACGTGTTGCCTGCCTGACTATAGGGATACAATTTTGACTTTGCTCCGTAATTCAGTTTGATTAGTTGTTAGTTGGTCAATATCAATCGAGGACGAGGGAGGACAGAACAGCAGCGTGTGAAACCCGTATCAGTGAACAGTTGACAGTTGACAGTCTTCGAGGTCACGAGCAGCGACAACGACAGTGTCCAGTGTCAATTAAAAAGGTAAGTCAAACCACAAAGTTAAAGTGGCTTCGAATTTTCGGATGTACAATACCTATTCGTATTACCATTATTACCTGGTATATGCCTGATACTGAAATGATTAATTACATTCAACATTTAAATTTATCTCCCAGCCACTAACTGTCAGCACTACTGGTGACTGGTTGCGCTTTTAAGTATGAAGTACATTACATATTTTGTATTTTGTCAGGTCACAGAGCCACAGGTCAGGACTACAAAATATGACAGGTGACAGGCTAGGGTCATCAATCTTTGTCAGTTTTGTCTTGTACTTCATACTTGCAAATTAACCGTTTGATCAAACATACACAGGACTATACGACACACTTCATGAGGTCAATTAGTCATTTATATGCAGCATAGCACATAAGATCAGAAGTTTTACTTGCGTAGAATTTCGCGAGTAATTGAATGGTATAACCGTGTACCCCAATTCACAATGATTTCTTCCTTCTGTAATTATTTATGTAACTTGGGATTCTCAAGTTCACAATTAACGGATACACAGATGCGTTTATTTCCTGTGCAACCATTACTAGTATTTGCACAACAATAGCGAATAGCGAAGAAAATAGAATGCAGTTCATGTTAATGCATTTGTATTACATAGATATGATTAATTAAATTAAGATACTTTGTCGGTTCGGCAGGTTAAGTATCATAAATCATAAGTTATATAGCTATAGCTAATCTGAAGTCAACTGCGGTTTCCGTTATTCCATTTCCATTTGCAAGAGATTAACAATTACATTCGACTTTTGAACTCATTTGCCATTCTTTCAGATATGATAATGTTAACTGTAACTGTATAGGCTTATCAATTAATGCAATGTATAATTCCAAGTTAAAATTGATACTTACCAACTGAGTTGAACTGCATAAATCATATCATTGTAGTGCTGAGTGCTCTTTCATGATCACAGGAGTTTATCTTTAATCGGGGTGCATTTGTTGGTTGATTTAATGATCCATTCATATGGTGACGGTTGAGGATTTTCAGGAAAATTGATTGTATTTTGTGATAGACCTGACTGAAGATAAACTTTATTACGACACCAATACCAATAATTTTAAATTTTGCCCACAGAACAAACCTATGTTAGAAATGCACAATGCACTCAGCCTATCTGTACTTAACCTAAATAGGAAATAAATTATCGCTAATTCAAGGCTTCATTTTTAAAACAGTAAACGTTACAAGAATTTCAAGCAACTTCTGCTTACTCGGCGGCGGTGGTAACTCATCTAGTAAATCGACTTTTGAAGAACTCAACTGCATTTGTAACCGGATAGTAAATAGTAACATGGATTATAACAAGCAAGCTTATCCTCCGCCGTACGGTGAAAGCAATGCTGGATTCGGTGAGTGATATATCCGTTATCCGTGAAAATGTTCATAATTCAAACCTAATTAATTATATGTATCAGTCGTTAGTAACCTCTGTTCTACACAGCTCCTCCTCAACCAAATTTTGCTGGCGGATACCCCACAGCACCACCAAACTTTGGCGGTCCACCAGGAGCTTATCCCGGTGGTCAAGCACCATATGGACAGGCACCTTACGGACAGGCTCCTTATGGTCAGGCACCATATGGACAAGGCTTCCCACCGCCGGGCCCCGGCTTTGGTCAACAAGGAGGTTTCCCTATGCCCACCACTGGATTCCACATGCCTCCACCTGGAGTACCAAAGCCGCCTGATGTGGAATATGGTGGAGAGGCTCCGCCCGTAGGCGGTGGTGGCGGGGAGTATGACACGGCTTTTGAGTTCAGCGATAAAACCATTCGACTAGCTTTTATCAGGTTCGTGTCTTTAACGTTGACAAAGCGGTACATTTTCTATGTATGCAAACATTTGACAACTGAATATTTTGTTTTACAGAAAAGTGTACTCCATCCTTATGGTCCAGCTCGCAATTACCGTAGGGTTCATTGCTCTATTCTTGTACCACGAGCCGACCCGAATGTGGACACGGCAAAACTCATACGTGTTTTACTTGGCTCTGGGTCTCACAATTGTACTCCTGTTGGTGATGGCATGTTGCGAAGGGGTTCGTCGGAAAGCACCTGGGAACTTCATTTGCTTGGCTCTATTCACGTTAGCGGAGGGATTTGTTCTTGGAGCGGCTTCGAGTACTTACAAGTATGTATTTCTTCCATGTCGTTTCACTTTTGATATTGATTATCAATTATCATATTGCCAAATATCAGCGCATTAGGTTCAGTCAATTAAGTCAAGCGTTTTCTTGTTTCACAGAGCGGATTCAGTTCTACTTGCTGCCGGAATGACGACCGTCGTCTGTCTCGCTCTGACCGCATTCTCATTCCAAACTAAGTGGGACTTCACAGCCCATGGTGGAATTCTCTTTGTGGCCGTTGTGATCCTCTTCGTTTTCGGGATCGTGTCTGCATTCTTCTCCTCGAGATACCCCATCATCAAAATCATCTATGCCTCAATCGGAGCTCTTATATTCTCTATATACCTCGTCTATGACACGCAGATGATGATGGGTGGGAAGCACAAGTACTCCATTTCACCTGAGGAATACATCTTTGCAGCTCTCAATCTCTACTTGGACATCGTCAATATCTTCATCTACATTCTGACCATTATTGGGGCAAGTAATGACTAAAAACAGGAACTGTCAAATGTCAAAAGTCAAAACAAAAGTTGGAAGAGAAAAAATGAATCCAGAATTTCACTCATGAGGAACAAGAACACATTCTCCATATGGTATGAGCTCGTAGTTATTTTTTTGTTATCAATTATCGATGTAAGTCAGGTATCACGTCACTCTATGATCCATAATTAAGTAGCATAGCAGTAACAGTATTATAAATATTGTCGTGCAATTCATCGGACAATTAAAAATTTCTTGAGTTGTAGTTACCTTTTTCTTAAAACTTAAAACACTAAACTAATGCATCCTATCTTCTATAATTATAATGTATTTTTACAAAAAAAAACAAACAAACAAATAAAGTACCATTACCGATAATGCGATAACATAAAATTGTAAATTGCAGTTCCACCACAATAAGTTAGATTTGCAAAGAAAAATAGTGTGCTCAAGTCAAGTACCTATTTCTGTGACGATGACGAGCTACAGCTGTAAGCTAGATTCAATTCCGTGGTTGCTAGTTGCATTATCAATTATAAATCCATGTATTTTCAAGTTGGTCGAATCGAGACGTAGCCAATAGAAGCCAAATATTAGTTAGTCACCTAGCCTTTTTCCTGATATGAGTGCTTCTGTAATTCTGCGATTGTACCTACGTAATTGTTACCTGCTCACCATCAATTTACGATAAAATTACGATATTCAATGTTGTTCTACTTCTACTAACCCCGACTTCCTTTCGTACAGCCTAGCATTGTAGTTTACTCGTACTTGACTTGATTTGTATGTAACTCTGCTCTATTGTAGCGTGCCATTGAGTAGTAACATGAACATATGTCTTGATTGATGAATTTCAGCACGACGAACTAAGTCATGACACGGTCTGCGACCTTACCCTGAACTGACCTGAATGTAATGTTAAGGTCAAATGTAAACTCTAGCGTAATTCTATGTACTCAATTACTTGAATAAAATGATACGTTTCAGGTTTCAGTTACAATTGTTGACATTTTTTTGGTATTATTGCGTACAAGCAGGTCGTTATGTTTTAGCTTTACAGGAAAGGTCATAAATAGCATCCTCAATATTGAGAACAGTTTGGTGAGGTTCCCATTCGTTCCGCGGGTCAGTAGGAAGGAAGGGGTCACTCGAGGTGACATTGATGAGCTCTAGTTTGGTCCTAATCATGAGTTGGTAGGCATGAAGAAACATTCTGTATGGGAAGAGGTCCTTTTTGTTACTGTACGTAAAATCTCCGACAATGGTGTGTCCGAGTGTGTGGCAGTGAAGCCTGAGTTGATGCCGTCTGCCTGTTATCGGACGGAGTAGGACTTTGGTGGCCGGATAACCGTAGCATATTCCTCGCTCTAATACAATTAGGTGAGTCTTGGCCGGCCTCACGTGTTTGTCACAGAAGGGCATTGAGACAGAGGCCATCCGGTTTTTGGCATACTGCTCTCGAGTGTCTTTCCCAACTGCTTCGGTCATTGTTAGGAAGTCTTGTGACACGTAGCCCCGGAGTATGGCGAGGTAGTATCTGTGATACAGGTTATATCATATAACATTGAACAAACGTGTCTTAGAGATTAACCGAAGAATTATGTTTGAGTCTTCTTCATAATTTACTTTTCTGTAGCTCGGTTGGAAAATGCATCAACTGCAGCAGCACAGGCCCGTTTATGTTTGGCAATACAGATGAGTCCACTCGTGGAGTAGTCGAGCCGATGCGGGAAGTAAAATCCGAACGGAATTCTTTTATTCACGAGATCTGGGTAGAGTCGTTCCAATTGACGTTCCACGGTTACTGCAAAAGTTATCCTGGTTCAGATAATTGATAGTTCTTCTAGGATGACGTTGGACGTATCAACATAAACCAGTTTATAGTCATACGAATAGTATGTACGAACGTTAACTATTTTGGTCAACTGTTTACGAGTATTATTATGAATTTCGACAGGTTTTCATCGACCGTTCGTTATCTGCCACTAAATATTTGTATTACGCAATCAAAATGAAGCCTGAAAACTTCACTTCTTATTTGTGTGCAACATACGGATTAAAGTTCAAAGTTTAACTTACCCAAATCCCTGTTGACGCAATTAATGAGAACATCATGATGCTTGTTGAGAACAAGGAAATGCGGGGACTCATGTTGTACAGCAATGTCATCCAACGTTGCATCCCGGGCATGACCACCGAATAATGACCCCCGACATGCCCGCAGAACGCCGAACATGAACCGCTCTTCCAGCTTCCAAAAATACTTCAACATTTTTCGTCGTAATTTTCTCCAAATATTTCTCAACATTTTGAACTCCGTTAGTGCGGCCCAGAGTGAGACATACCTGTCACTGTCAACTGTGCGTGTGTGATCTACAAGGAAGGTCAGGGGTCACGCGGATGACAACCAAAGTTAAACATTAAAGGCACAAATTCAGCACTTTTGCTAAGTTTGAATTTTCAAATCCATTATCCCTCGCCCCAAAGCGAACTCTGCATACCGCAGGCTTTTATATGCAGTATTGCCTGCAGTCAATATCAGAAAAAACTGCGTTACGTGGTATTACAAAAGTTGGAATAGATCAAGTGGGATATTCCGAATGTAAGTCATAGACCGCGTTGTACTCCAGCACGTGCTTTTGTTTCTCTCTCGATTTAAGTTTGTGCTTCCTTAAATTTAACTATAATTAACAGTACAAAATGGCGTACGATGGATTGGAAATGTTTCATAAACGTCTTCGGGATGAGAAGACTCAAGCAGCTCAGTTGGACGAGAGACTCAATCCGAAATTAAAACAATTGTACGTAAGCACATTTGACAATGTTATGTATTACAATGCACACTCTTTCATATCTGATTTCTGACGAATTTAATTTATAAGCATATAATGTGTCGCATGTACCATTGACATTGACAATTTTCAATGAAAAGTTATGTATAACATTTTCAATTATTTCTACAATGCGCCATGCTCATGAACGCATTCTATGCATAATGGGCTGAACAATATAAATCCATGTAATGTACGTAAATGTACTTCGTGCATCGTGATCAGTTCATCATCATGTAAAGCCTCACTAAGAACTAATTTACTTTATATTTCAGCTATGAAATTGAATCGAAGATTGAACCGTTTTACACAGGTGGCAAAGTTTCGGTATGATGGAATATTGAATAACTATTAACTATTTCGTGGTCTGATTATTATTTGTTGTATGTTACTGCATCCAGTCGACGTCAACAGTGATTTACGTTTGTATTTTATTCAAAATTTAATCATCAATTATTGATATTCGATTGTATTTAGGTCCTTTCCCCGTGTCACTTTGCTTGTAAAAGTGGAGCTGGTGTGAAGATCGTTTCAACAGCCATTAATTCCGTTGTGAAGAAAGAAAACTCGGATACTAATCCACCCGTAACATCTGAAGAAGACGATGAGACCAAAGTTCATGAAACCTCAGGTTCCTTCGGTATCCTTGGAACCTATGAATGTGAACTAGATGAAATTATTTCGTTTGACACCTGTCCCTTCACTCACACCCTC
This sequence comes from Ceratophysella denticulata, assembly GCA_034694925.1. Taxonomy (NCBI): domain Eukaryota; kingdom Metazoa; phylum Arthropoda; class Collembola; order Poduromorpha; family Hypogastruridae; genus Ceratophysella; species Ceratophysella denticulata. The sequence goes on from JAQFYT010000158.1 coordinate 17,292, forward strand.
GTGACGGCCCACAAGTCTCAACTCCTCCGATTATGGGACCTAAATACAAAAGAAACCACAAGAACCATCAAATCTTTCCACTCCACCCCAATCGGTATCCTCGAAGTTCACAGGAGCAAGTCATCCGCCCTCACAAAAAGTATCCTGACGAATGGTTCTTCCAAATCCGAAATAATTCCTGTAGAAGAAACGGATCGAGATAGTCGGAGTCAATTGACTTGGACCACGATTGCTGGGAATGTTGTCAAAGTCTGGGATGCCGGTGGTAACCTGGTGTCAAAGGCAATTCGGATTGAAGGTATTCCTTCTGTGGGATTCGCTAAATGGGACTACTCAAGTACAGGGAAGAAGAATCGGTTACTTGTTGCGGAACGCAACATTTACTGCATTGAGATGGATGAGGTGTCAAAGCAATTCGGGATTTCTCAAACTCTGGAGGGGCATTACTCTCAGGTCACGGGTATCGAGTGGGGTCCGGGTAATATTATGGTCAGGTGAGTAGATTTCGGTACATGGCAGTAAATCGTTGCACTAGAAGATCTGCAGAGCATTCAAATAAATGTAATATACAGGGTGACAAGAAAATGTTTGAACCCCCCTAGGTAAATCGATGCAAAATTGATCTAAACTGTTCACCACCAACCTACCTGGATTAATAATCATACCATTTATAACCTTGTTTCAACACCAGGAACGTTCAAATGTCACGGAGCCATAAGCCGCGCACGGTCGCGATTTCCGCAGCGAGCCGGATTTTGCTGTCATGTCACTTTTAGGGGCAATAGCGAGATTGGTCGCCGCTGAGCCGCACGCTCGATCTATGTCTCTTGCGCTGCACAGCGGTCGCTTTTAAGAAAAGTCCAAATATTATTGAACCACTAGATCCGCAATGAAATTTCCTTCAATTTGGTATATCGTGTCATATGTTATTGTATGCTTTTTTGAAATATGACCTAGACTAGAGAGGGGTTCAAATATTTCGTGCCGCCGTGTATGTCAAGCGTGTTCTGTTTACTAATATTCTTGCTCTGGACGTCTTATTGCAGTGGAGGACGAGACAAGACAATAATTGTCTGGGACACATCGAAATCGGAAATTCAAAAACTGAAGTCCCTAGCCTTTCCTGGAGTTATAGAGTCCATGACCCTTCTATCCAGGAAAGATCTCTACATTGCATCTGTTCCTGGAACAGTTCGACACATGGATTTGGACTCCCTGAAATTGTCACCGGACGTGTCTCTGGCTTGGGATGATGAAGAATCCATTGTCGCACTTCATTCCCCGCTCTGTCGAGTGGATGACTCGGAACAATTCTTCATTTCTACACATACTTGTGCTATTTATCAAGTTGGAAAGAGTCATGGGAAGAAGAAAAATGCAAAAGGAATTCTACGAATCAGAAAACAGGTATTTCACGACACTGAAAGCTTTCAGCACATTTTACAGTTACCAATTATGTCATTGTCGTTTGATCTAGTTTGTTGGAAGCCTGGACGAAATTCTCTGCGTTACACTTTGGAAAAATGACAAAGTTGCGGTTGCAAATAATACTAGCGTGATCAAGACTTATGAGCTGAAAACAGGAAGTTGCCAGTTCTTGCGTGGACACAAGGATATTGTATTGTCAATGAGTTCACAAGGAGAATGGCTCGTGTCGGGTTCGAAGGTAAATGCCGTTTCCCTCGTTTCGATTGTTAAAACAAGCAATTTAATTAAATATTAAACCCTGTTTCTTGTTGGATTTATTAGGATAATCGCATTATTTTCTGGAAATCCTCATCCCTGGAACCCCATGCCATTCTGGAAGGACATATTGCCTCCGTGACGGCTGTATGTTTCGATCCAACAAAGCATATCGTCTATTCAGTTTCCGAAGATACATTCCTCAAATCTTGGACTGAGACGAAATGCCTCAAGAGTGCGGTTGCCCATGAGAAAGAAATTCATGTTGTTCATTGTAGTCCTAATGGTGAAATGGTACGTGGCTTGGGTTGTGGTATTGTAAATTGGGAATAGGATGCTTCTATTCAATTCTGTGTTTGCCGCATTATAGGTTGCAACTGGCTCCCGTGATAAAACAGCGAAAATTTGGGACTCGGAGCGTTTGCAGCTGTTAGGGTCACTGAAAGGTCATAAGAAAAGTGTTTGGGATGTTAAGTTTTCTCAATGGGACCAGTTGGTCATAACTAGTTCTGCGGACACGACACTCAAAATATGGAATATTGGTACTTTCGAGTGCATTCAGGTAAGCAAAAACTAAGGTCTCACCTGTAACTGTATATTTACTTTAGCGCAACAGTTAAAGAATGTAATATTTTGTAAAACAGACGCTCCAGGGACATTCCAGTTCAGTTTTGCAATGCAGATTCATAAACTCAGGTGAGATACGGAGATGTTCATGATACACAGTATGCCGAAACGCTAATGAAAATCCTGACAGTTATTTTATGGTTCACACGCAGGTCTCCAGGCCATTTCAACGAGCAGTGACGGAACCTGGAAAACATGGGATCTTCGTACTTCCGCCTGTTTGTCCACAATGGAGAGTTCAGAAGATAAGATTTGGGCCCTGGACTGTACTCCAGACGGACAGTTGGTTGTGACAGGGTCGGCTGACTCAGTATTAACAATTTGGAAGGATATCACAGACCAGAAAGTAGTCGAATCATTGAATAGAAAAAAGAAAAATATTGAAGATGAGCAGAAACTCACGAATGTCGTTAGAAATAGGGACTGGACTCAAGCTATTTACCTCGCGATTGAACTCGATCGACCTTTTACCCTTCTCAAAGTTATTCGTGGTAAGGTTTGAATGTTTAACTCAAAAACGGTATTGCATCTTTAATTCTGTTTTTTTATTTTTTCACAGAAATCCCAGATACAACGGAATTGACCCCAATTCTCGGGAAACTCCATCAAGAACAGAAGCTTCAGCTATTAGGCTATGTTCTCAAATGGAACACGAATACGCGGACCTCCACAGAGGCTCAAGTAATTCTGAATATTCTGCTCAAGTCAACTCGACCAACTGAGATGAGTTATTTGGAAACATCCGGATTGTTGCCGTACACAATGAAACATTTTCAGAGACTAACCAAAGCCCAGCAGGATGTTTCAATAGTACAATACCTAGCAGACCATAAAGAAGTATGAGAAGGCCTAGATTAGCATTTAAATATGCATTGTTATGTTATCTACTATAGTAAGTACTGGTATTTATATTTTTGCTGACGCTGCTCCACCTGGCCTGGCACGTTCAGCAAGTAAATATTTTTTAGAGAGCATATTCCATCTCAAGGTCTATTTAATGGAAGTTTTTATTAAAGATGACAAATACCAACTAACTAACAGGTGTAGAGTAAACTTCAGTAATTAAATATTCATTTATTCATAATTCATAAGTAGGTGTAAATATTCTCATGCTGTTAACAATACTGTGTCCTTGTCCTTGTTATTGAAATATGCGGTAAATCCTAATTACATTGGTACACATATTTCTATTTCAGTACGTGGATATTCTTGCAATCAAAGTACTTAGTTCGATTTAACGCAAGTTCCAAGCGGAGGGCATGGAGCACGGAAGCATTGAACAACCTGCTTCTCGCATTTGTAACCCTTGTCACATGTCTTCTTGGCACAAGGGTCAACTTCCGCAGTTGGTCTCGCTGTCTCAACACAATTTGCAATTGGGTTACATGGAGCTCGAATACATGTCACAGTTTCCTCGACACAAGTAAACCCAGTTGCACACTCAGTGGCTTGACAGGGATGACTGTTGTCGGTATCTGTAAATTAAAATCAACGAGAATGCACATTAGTCGCTTCAAAAATTAGGGCTTCAAAAATGGAAATTTTAGTTTGTAAAATATCGCATATTTTTCTGTAATTAAGAATTTTGGAAATACGTTTACTAAATATATAATTGCGCTAGCTTACCTCCTCCCGGTGGTGCAGCAAAGACGCTGACCACAAAGAAAGCCGAGAGTACAACGGAAAGAATGCCGGTAGCCTTCATTCTGGACAAATGTTCTATGTACGCGATTACGAATTATTGGACGAAGCAAAGTAGGTAGTTAGTTATCCGTGTGATAGCTGAAGTATGTATGATGTATGACTGGCGCTAGTAATACAAGTCCACGCTTTTATATGGTTTGCGAGTACGATTGAGGTTTCACATGAATCACGACTACTGTGATAGCTGATATAGCAAAACAAGCATTTGCCTAATCAGTGAGCCATGAAATCTGGTTTTATTGAGCCAAGTTAAAAGTTATATCCCTGTATTATGTTTGATGCTGTAACTTTTCGCTCTAAGATGACATTCAGATATTCAATATAGCAAATATTTGCATTTCCAGAGTATTCGCAAATAACCCATAGACGTGCGAACAAGCAACTTTCATGCATTACTACATACATAGCTATGTATTCATTTATCCTATTCCAGCTCTAGAGATCAAGTTTTAGAATTTACGATCTTTACCAAGAAGCATTACACATACATATATAGTTATATTTATAGTTAGCGTGACTGACGTAAACCGGAGATGATAACTCATGGAAATCCTATTACCTTAGTATATTATGAATGTGAACAACTTGTTAGCGTGAATTAGAGACAAACGAAGGTACTTCTGTTCACTGACTACTATGGGAAATTGACATATTGAGGCTAGGCACACAAGACAACACGCAATCAGTATATGGTGTACATAGTCAGTTCAGTACTGGTATTTATTCTGCTGGTTTCGGAGAAAAAGCCCTACCATTCTTGTTTTCTTTAGCGTGACACAATTACAATTACTCAGAATTTTGAAGCTTGCTTATGGAAGATAAAAATCTATTTTTGTATTGTAGACTACACAATTTGCCAAAGGCATTAGGGAAAGTCCCTTGTAGTTCAATTCAATATAAATAATTAGTTTAGAGTTAAGAGTAAGCTAATGACATATGACCTTGTGTTGTATGAAATTAACTCTTTTCCACAATGTTATAGTAATGTGTAAGCGTGAGATGGATTTGAGCTACTCAGTGAGACTCTCCTTGTTTCCCAGCCACACGCTTGAAGTCTTGCATGTTGGTCGTGGAAACCGGAATGCCGTAGAAGGTCAGGGAGTCAATCTCAGTAATGTCTCCTCCACCTTGATTGTCAAACACAAACACCTGCAAGTTATTCACGGACTGGAACTTGACGTACCGCAACTCCACTGGGGTTTCCCCACACAAATCCGCCTCAGTTAACCTGTTTTACAGTAATCAGAATTATAATCAGCAGTTTGTTAAGTCCTATTTGTCCGTTCGTTTTGGCGAAATCTAGCTGAACTTAGCATACTAGCAGAACCAATGACTTTTTTAACATAAAATCAACTACGAATTATACAACTGCACTGCACACATTGTAAAATCCATCTTGATTAACGCTTAATTAGCCATGAGCCATGACTTACTTGATCTCTTGAGTCGGAGTCATGCCATTGGCAGCATCAAAATCCAAAGTTTTTGGCTGATTGATGAAGAGTTTAATAGTCTTCGGTCCTTTGTCAGACGAGGCTTTAATCTTGAATGCTTGCAACTATTTAGAAGAACAAATATGCTATGAAAGCCCAGCACAGTGCGGACTATACGCTATGAGTAGGGATGCGGCAAATACAACTTTTTTGGTATCTGCCAAATAGCGAATATTCGGCCAATGCGTATTCGCCCAAAATGGCGAATTTTCGCCCGTCAAAATACGTACTTGTAAAGGGCGAATATTCGCCCACGCCGAATATTTGCCCTAAAAATCGGGCCAATATTTGCCCAAAAATAGCGAATATTCGCCGTTTGACTATTTATTTGGCGAATATTGGCCTTATATTCGGTGTCTCAAGCCCTCGGGCGAATATTCGCTTCGTCCTAAAAAACACGATTTTTTTGGCGATTCGCCAGGGCGAATATTCACCGCATCCGGAGCTATGAGTAAGGGTCTCGTCTCGTACCTTCATGTTTTGATTGAATCCATAAACCATGATAAGCTGCTCATCAGTATCCGACACCAACTTTGTTTTTCCCTCAATGAAATCCCGGAACGGAGTCGTGTCAGCCTCATTGAGACACTCGCATCCCTTCTGCTCAATGTAGGCAAATACATCGGAGAAACCTCCAGGACCGCTCGTGTGAGGATCAGAAGACTCCGCTTGGCCATAGTGCTTCCGAATCTTCTCTTCTAGCTCCACGGCGTGAGCTCCTTTGATAAGATCCAATCGTGTTCCTTTTCTATACAGAATGAAGGTGGGCATAGCACTCACACCTTGCTGAATTGCAGTCTCACGGCATTTATCCACATCAACCTATGTATAAGCGATTTCAATACAAGTGTATCAGATTCCACAATATGCTTGTTGTTTGTTCTTACTAAAATAATGTGCTTACCCCAAGAAAAAGAGCTTCAGGGAACTTTTTAGCCAATTGGATAAAGATCGGATGCATTTTATGACAAGGTCCACACCAAGTTGCATTGAAATCAACGACCAAGAGCTTGTTTCCACTCGTTGTCATTACAGTAGCAAACTCCTCATCATCCTTGATATCCTTGTGGTTTGCCATTTTTCAATCCTGCAATTGCAATAATAATAATATAAATATGTAAATTACAATTTGGAATATGTCTTGAAAATGTAATTTTTGAATTGTGTCTTGTGTCTTAACTTTATGATTTAGTTACTTAGTTTAATTTCAAAATACATTTAAATATGTTTATACAGTACAGGTTATACCTTCACCCTTCTTCGTCCCAGGAAAGCACCCAGATTAGGGTCCCAAAGACCCTAATTAGGTCCCGGCAACAAACCCGGATTAGGTCCCCGGGAGACCGGATTAGGGTCCTCACGTGGTCATGCGGACCCTAATTAGATTCCCTGCTCACGTGGGGGACTTAATTAGGTCCCCAGGGGACCTAATACGGGTCCGCCAGATCACGTGAGGACCCTAACACCTAATTAGGTCCCTTATTTCTCGGAGACCTAATTAGGATCTTCGGGACCCTAATCTGGGTGCTTTCCTTGGACCCTTGCACATCGGGATTGGAAATATTGATTATGCATGTCAAATGTATGTAGGTACTAGATTACCTAAGCATGTAGGTATGCGTAATCAATAATCCGTCATACATCATTATGTTACATTTATATATTATGTCAAATGGGAGATCAGAGTATTGAAGGTTCGGTTGGCTATTGGCTACACCCCCCTGACACCTGACACCTGAGGATGGGAGTCTCCTGTATTTACTTATACGTCACCGACAACTGACAAAACTGATGACTGACCAACACTATACACTGACAATCGATGGTCACGGATCACGGTGAACGGACGGTTGCTGGACAACGACCAACGACTAACGACAAACGATGTCAGTACTTACACTACTTACCTATGACCTATGAATAAGTTGTAAGTCATAAGTGTAAGCAGTTATAAGTGTTTAAGGTTAATGACAACTGAAGACTAACCTTGTGTCCTGGGTGATTCCAACCAAGTAGAATTCAAAAGTGGGAGGTCAAGGCTGGGTCAAAGAGCAACAGAGCAGACGACAAGTCAGTTTACTAAGCCGTTGACAGTGTCACACGTCACCAGTCCGGTCCACTGTGATTAGTGACAGGCCAAAAATTCAAATACTGGGTCCTCGAAAACCAAAAACGAGACTGGAGAGCTGAGCGGGAATAAGGTTCAAACGGATCTCGGCTTATAGTCGTCTACTGTACACAATGAATCATATCAAAGCAGTTTTTTGTCTAAAATTCTAAAGTCAAACATCAAAACGAAAGTTCTAAAAATAGTGTTCTAGTTTTTTGTAGCGTGCAGTGGGTTCTACATAGATTTACGTTGACCACATTTGAAACCGGATAAGAAGAATCTGGAACTCTCTAGAACCCTGCTTGTCACTTCATCCGGATCCCGGTTCGCCTATATAAGACATGTTTTATATTCGGGAAACCCTGCAAATGCATGCTGCATGCCGTGCACTGTATTCCGCATACACCATACCGTATTTTATATGTATTTAATTGCGTTCATTTCAGCACGTGCAGCGCGTGTAGGCGTAACCATTTGGTAAATCCGTTTAACTACGAAGTTCCTTCATTTCACGTTCACAGACTGCCGACTTCGACTAAGTATTTATTATTCAATTTTCTGTCTGCTTCTAAAATTCAGAAGCCTACAATACCCTCAACCCTTGGAAGCCTACTTATAGCCGTGTAATTAAAAAGAAAAAAAAATTGTAGCTTATCACAAATTGTATAAAACCGGCACCTTTAATGCATTCATGTATCATGATAACTAATATATTCAATATTCAATATTGTTTATTGTTGCAGATTGCAGACTGATTGCACAGACGAAAACATGACGGAGGTTACCAATTTAAAGAACGAGGCAAATGAGTTGTTCAAGAATGGGGACTACGAAAATGCAATTAGCTTGTGTACAAAAGTAAGGATGAACTTTATTGAAAAACCAGTCACCAGTTCAAAAATAGCTGACTACATAAGATTAATTTATTGACTCTTTTGATTTCAGGCTTTGTCACTTTGTGAAGATAATAACACTACCTGCATTCTTCATAAAAATGCTGCTGCAAATTACTTGAAATTAAAAAAATTTGACGAAGCGCGTCAGCATTGTGACAAAGGTATAAGTATATAAGTATTTTCTTACTTGCTGGTATTTGTCCGACATTAATTAAAAAAATATATTTTTACGTTTGTCCTGAACAGCGTTGGCCATATCACCACAAGATCCAAAGGCACTGTATCGTCGAGCAACGGCCTTGGAAGGTCTTGAGAAATATGAAGAAGCGTACAGAGATGCTCAGATGGCCTTAGTGTCATCACCAGCTGATTCCGCAACTTTCCAGCCACTACTGTCCCGACTTCATGTCCTTGTCGAACAGCGACGTGTAAAATTCTCACAAATCAAAGAAAAGGCATCCAGAATGATGAAATTAGCCTTTGACGGTGAGGGCAACGAAGAGGAAACTGAGACTGGATTGAATAATGTTCTTGTTCTCTGTCGAGAACGTGCTGGGATTGAAGCACTTCTGGAATTAGGACTTTTAGTCAAACTCAAGAGTTTGTTGGACTTGAAGGCTCCAGCTCTCAAAGATATGAAAAGGAAAATTACTGCAGTTCGAACACTTTCAGAAATTGTTCGATTTCATGTGAACATGGTAAATATACCTGACATTGAACTTGAACAGAGATAATCTTAGTGAATTTGGGCGAATATTTTCTAATTTTTTTATGACTTTAATAGTGCAAAAGAGTTTTCTGCGATCTGGGAATACCTTTCCTCGTCAATCTTCAAGACTTGGCTGTTCCAGTGAAGAAAAATGGTGCCCTTGTGGAAGAGATTCTAACTGCCGTCCAGTATTTATGGCAAAGTATTATTGATATGCTGTGCGGAATTAAGAAAAACGAGAAACCCGATCAAGAGATGATCAAACAGAACCAGCCTATTATCGACTCCTTCTTGACCACACTGGCAATGGCAATAACCAGCCGGAGTATTCAAGCCGAAGCCAGAGATGTTATTCTGCAAGTTTTTATAAAGAACATTGGTGAGTTATGAGTTTCATTGGCGAATTATAATTTTAAAATCTTCCAATCAACTTATGCATTTGTATACATTTCTTATATCAGACGCTAAAACGCTGTTATGGGGTGAGGCATTCGTGGAAGCAGGAGGATTAGTTCGACTCGTAGAACTTGCTGGAGAAGTTCCAGAATTACAGGCTCAATCCGCAATGGAACTCACGCTGAATACACGAAATTTAGTGTCAGTTCTATTCAGCCGAGTTTATGACAATATGTACTATGACGGGGCACGAAAGAAATATACAGATGTCATCGATGATTACATCAAGTAATTTGTTCAAATTAGGTTTTAGTGCTTACCACGATCAATTACTCAGTAGTCACTTCACTGCCATGTTTTTCCAGAGATCTCCTATTGAGCCCAGATATTGATTCCAAACTACAAGTGACATCAATTCTTACATGTCTACTTTTGGGTCCAATTGATGTTGGAAACACGATCATAGCTCGACCAGGAATATTACCGATGATTCTCGTAATGGCGAATTCCGATCAGTATTTGCAACAGGTGTGTGTATTACAAATTGCAATTTTTTGAAGGAAACTCAAAATTCTTAAGTACCTCAAGCTGATTTACATTTAATTCCACGAATTCACAGAAAGTTGCCTCAGAAGCTATTGTGGCCGCTGCGTCGAAGAAAGATAAAGCTAAAGGAATTATCACTGATGGTATAAATATCCTGAAGCGGTTGTACCAATCCAAGAACGACGACATAAAAGTCCGTGCCTTGGTTGGGATGTGTAAACTGGGAAGCACGGGTGGGACTGATGCGGCTTGGAAGCCCTTCGCTGAAGGTGAGCAGAAGGTTTTAAATTCGTTATAATTGAAGAAATTCAAACAATTGCTTGTTTGTATTCAGGTGCTACACTAAAGTTGACAGAAGCCTGTCGACGATTCTTATTAAATCCGTCTAAGGATGTGACGATTCAGCGTTGGGCTATTGAAGGTCTCTCGTATCTGACCTTGGATGCTGAAGTCAAAGAAAAACTAGTCGAGGTAATTTCATAACCTGATGGTCGATTTGCTAATAATTTGACTTGAATTTTGACATGTATTTTTCAGGACCATGCTGCAGTGAAGGCGTTGCTGGAGATTTCCAAGCACGCGAGTCAACTTGGTGAAGTCTTGTATCCCATTATTACTTGTATTGTCAATTTAGTCAATGCATATGACAAGCAAGAAATAATACCAGAATTGGTTGAGCTAGCCAAGTTTGCGAAACATCATATTCCGGAAGAGCATGAGTTGGATGATCCTGACTTCGTTGATAAGCGTATTGAGGTTAGTGAATCATAATCAGCAAAACGACAAACGAGCGGTAGGAGTGTATACAAATTTTTTGGATGATTTTTTTCAGGTTTTGGTTGAGCTCGGAGTAACCAGCTGTCTCGTCAACTTATCGAAAGCCACGGACTCAGAGAATATCTTAGAATTGATTGCTAGGATCCTCAATGCAATCTGTGAGAAAGATGCTCTTCGAGGAATGGTTGTAGCTCAAGGTGGGGCAAGAGAACTTCTGCGGATTTCGCAAAAGGCAACCGATAAAGGTACATTATCTAATCGTTGCTAACTAAATGCGTGTTTGCTCAATGATTCTACATGAATGTATGAATATATTTTTCTTCAATCAGGGAAAAAGTTAGCAGCTCAAGCCATTTCCAGAATTGGTATTAGCCAACCACCTTCAGTGGCCTTTCCTGGACAAAGAAGTTTTGAAGTTGTGAAGCCGCTTTTGTCTCTTTTGGACATCAACTGCCCAGCACTTCAGAATTTTGAAGCTCTTTTAGCACTATGTAATATTGCTGGAGAATCTGAAGCCCATCGAAGACGAATTTTGGATGAGAAAGGGTTACTCAATATTGAGAGTTACATGTACGAAGATCATCAGATGCTGCGGAGAGCAGCTGTTCAGTGTCTAACGAATTTGGCTCTGTCGGATAAAGTTGCAGAGGTGTGTGAACCTTGATAATTGATGGAATTTTGGAAATTCGTATTTTAAACAGTTCCATTCGCTTTTCTAGAAATTCGAAGGAGATAACGACCGTGTGAAATTCATGATGCTGGTCTGCTCTCCACCAGACGAGATGGGTGAAGAAGATAAGGAAGAAATTGAAACTATGAAAGCCGCAGCAAGTGTTCTAGCTATTGTATCAGACGGACGAAAGGCTGTTTGCGGGAAAATCTTAACCTGCGTCAAAAATGCATTGGAAATACTAATTTGGCTGGTTGCGAATCCAATTCTTGACATTCAATTGCGTGGGGTGGCAATTGCTACAAATATTTTAGCATCGGACAAGGATATAGCTGAGCAGCTTGTGGGGACTCCTGTATTTGAGGTATGACCAGATTTTGCGTCATATTCCATGGCATTCCTCGCATGAAATTCTTAATCCTAAAACCGCTTTTCTTATTCAGGTTTTACTGGCATTATCACAAGGTGAACTCCAGAAAGAAGCCAATGAGACTCCCGCAGATCTGGCGAAAAGAACGGATGTGAAGAATAGAGCTATTGCAGCTTTAAAATATGCCGAAAGCTGGGGTCTAATAAAGAAATCGTAGATCGTCAACCAGGTATTTCTGCGTCTTGACAATATTACGTTAGCTGTGTCTCAGGATATTATGCAAAGCACCGTGCCTTAGCCCTTAGCCTTGAACTACTTATCCCAACCTATTACGATTTACAACCTAACTCTGAATGCATAAGGTCTTCCATGAATGTAGGAGCTGTAGGAAATAACGTGGAATATATGGTTATTCCAGGAAAAAGCATAAACTTGGTATTTGACCACTTCCTGTGCAAATTAGCTTCCGATTCTCTGTATTTGTACACTATTTCCTGATTGTGAGTTGTGATTCATCGAGTGTTGTGCAACTACTACTTGTCTTGTGCCATTATTTGCTTAGTTGTGTCCTTTGTATTTCAATATTTTACTCTATTTGATTATACACAGTTTGATAATGAAAACTTACAGTATTTTCTGCCTGTGTGTCACAATTTTCCTATTTCTGATCATACCAGGTAATCGATTTTAATTAAATTGTAGCTAAAATATGTAAAATCAGATAACTAACAACCTGGCTATAACAGATACACAAGAATTCATACCCAAGAACAATGAGAAATGGTCAAATTCTTGGAGCCTTGATTCAGAAAAATCCAAGTTTCCGCCATTTCAGAAAGTTCAGGAATCTGATCCAAAATATATTAAACCTTCTGAGAAACTAAAACCAAAATCTACTTACAATGGTCCAAATCCGTTTTTAAAAAGTTGTACTTGTCGATTTGGTAAATGTAGCTGTTATGAAGTAATACATCCTCGTTAATTTTAAATATATTTATTGAGTATTGACAATATCCACGCTTTAAATTGTATTAAGTCATATTTATAATTGTACGGTATATTAGATGGATATGGTGAATTAGAATGGAAGTGTGACGTGGAGTAATGGGTTAATCTTCATGGCACGTTTGATTGCAGTTTGAGCATTTTTGTTACCCGCCCAAGCTCTGTGAATTACAATAAACATGATACTTAATGTTTGAAGTCAGTTTTCAGAATATTTAGAAGGTAATTATTTTGTGTATGTCCCTTACCTTCTCGCAATCCCATTGTTGACATCCCATGTTAGCAGAGTTTCAGCAACATGGGTATTATTTCCGTCCAAAACGAGCCCAAATCCTCCGTTTATCACTTCACCCCTGTAATTTAAGATATTTCTGTGGTTATAATCGTTTTTTGTACTTATTTCTCAGCCTATTAATTTTAGAAACACGTGTATGTTTACCATCCAACGCCACCGCCATTATGCAACGCCACCCAAGTTGCTCCACGAATTCCGTCCCCAATACAGTTTTGCACCGCCATGTCGGCCGTGAATTTAGAACCGTCCGTGACATTTGACGTTTCACGGAAAGGACTGTCCGCTCCTGAGACGTCGTGATGGTCTCGGCTAATAACGACGGGTCCCTGAAAAATCCCGATTTTGATTTTACAATATTATTATAATACATTGTATGTTCCTTCTGGAAATTACGAATATAATTATTGATTACATACGATTATCCCAGCTTTGATGAGTTCATTGAATCGTGAAGCTAATCGAATTCGACCGACACAGTCACTGTACAAAATCCGGGCTTGTGACCCAACCACCATCTTATTGTGTGACGCTTCACGAATCCATTTCAAGTTCTCTTCGTACAATTGACGTACTTCTGGGTTCAGGTCTTCGTCTATAAAATAATTTTTGCATAATTGTACATAACACGACTCAATACGAGATTTCAGCGCTTATTGTGTTATTTATACCTTCCATTAACTTAACAAATACATCAATGGCAGCCTGATCCGTTTTCTCCAAATCCCCTGGCTCACCAGAGCAGCAGACCCAACGAAATGGTCCGAAGCCGAGTGAGAATATATCCCTGTAATATTTAAGCTATTAATTTCTGATTCTGTGTATTTGTATTAAATTGCGCTCTAAACTTCGGTACGAAGTACGAACTGCAACTTACCCCATAATAGCTTCAACATAAGATGGATAAATGAAGGAATTCGGGTCATTGCCCGACACCACAGCAGCTCCAGCCCGTTTCGACTCGAGTAAGAAAGCATTTCCGTAGTCCCAGAAGAAAAGACCGGCATCCGTCAACCGTCGAATGGCTGCGACCTGACGCCTCAAACTTTCTTGAACTAATTCTTTGAACCGCTGAGGTTCTGCTACCATCATCTAGTCAGGAAACGTTTCAGGTCAAACTTCAAAGGTCAATATATTAAATGTTACCGTTTGCAGTGTGATTTGAATGCTGACCTTATTCCCCTCTTCGTATGACAACGAAGCCGGATAATAGCCGCCATCATATGGAATATGAAGCGAAGTTTGATCCGAGCCCAGGTCAACCAATCGCTCTCCAGTTCGCTCGTACTCTTTAGCAAGTCTTTCCCAAAGGTCAACTACGTTTCCGTAGTATCCAATGCTCGTAGTTTCCTGATTCGCCCGAGCCACCACAATCCGAGTAATGAGCTCGTCAAGGTCTTCAATGATTTCTGTTAACCAGCCTTGCTCATGACGTTTCTTCAGAGCTGACAAGCTCACTTCCGCTATGACCCCGACACACCCAGCAATCACGGCTGCTTTCGCTTGAGCTCCGGACATTCCACCCAGACCGGAAGTCACAAATACTTTCCCTTTCAAGGAATCTGCTTTTAGATACAGTTTACCGGCGTGCATCAACGTAATCTGTTAGAAATAACGGCATGAATATTTCGATTTCGATGGCATTATGGCATAAAATTATACTATGAAGAATGCTTACGGTAGTTCCATGAACGATTCCTTGTGGCCCAATGTAACAGTAGCTCCCAGCAGTCATTTGTCCGTACATGGATACCCCAAGAGCAAAATTTCGATCATAATCTTCCACACTGGAATAATTTGGAATAACCATTCCGTTCGTAATGACCATGCGGGGAGCCAATTCGGATGACGGGAAGAGACCCATCGGATGACCGGAGTACATGGACAGCGTCTGTTTTTCTCCAAGCTCGCTCAGGTATTTCATTAGTACCCAAAACTGTTTGAAAATATGGTATATATGGCTTTAGATTTGGTATTGGTACTGCATTTTGAGTAACGATATGTCGTTGGCATAAAAGTCCGTTCCATTACCTGTGCCCAATTCGACAAAACTTGACCATTTCCTCCATAGGTCACCAATTCATGTGGAAATTGAGCCACGGCATGATCCAAATTATTACAAATCATCATCATAATTGCTCGACCCTGAAGCGTCTTAGCTGGAAAACCATGAACGGGATATGCCTTTAGCGTAAAATTCGGCAGGAATCGATACATATAAATGTGACCGTAGGTCCAAAGTTCATTCTCAAATTCCGGTTGTAGAACTGTGTGGAGGTCAGTTGGAAAGTAGCGCAGGGCATTTCGAATGGCCAGAGCCCTTTCATCCTCCGAAAGCGGAACTTTACGATTCGGGGCATGGGGAATACTGGGGTCCCTATTGGGACGCGGAGGTGGGAGTGGGTTACTGGGAATTCCCTTGGAGAGTACTTCCAAAAATTTATAATGTAAATCTGAACTCATTTTGTCTCGCTAAATAACCAAATATTCCGTTTATAATGTCACTGGTGAATGCGAGTCGTAAACTGTGCGGTGGAAAGGAAGATGTTAACACCTTACAAATCTTTCCATAGCACCGGCCATATCGCCGGAATTATGCAATGAAAACTGACACGCCTGAATGATGAAATTAGATTGGCGTTTAACACGACGAGTCTTTAAGATTAATGCAGACACTTTCATTGGAAATCCAAGTATTATTTGATAACAGGGCAGGGTTCGAATTCATTAAGTAATTCAACTTGAATTTTATGGCTACAGCGTTCTACATATAGGCATAGTGTAAGCTCTGGAGGGAAGTATACCTACCACTGCGTATATACATACATAGATATTCGTGTACTAATCCTGAGGATGCTTTGTGTATTGCACGATATACTGAACATACATAGTATGGGTCACAGGTCAGACTAATGATAACGCGAATCATAAAATCACTACATTAAGTATTCACGTACCTTATGCTGATGAGCTCCACGAGGCTCCAGCGCCAATTCCTCCAGCGTAACGTTGGGTCTGATTCCGCCAAATCGTACCCAGCGTAACGTGTGTCCATTTCCACCGGCCAAGCTTCTCCCGTAACGTAGGGTCAGATTCCGCCAAATCGTACCCAGCCTAACGAGTGTCCATTTCTACCGGCTAATCTTCTCGCGTAATGTTGGGTCAGATTCCGCCAAATCATTCCCAGCGAAACGTGTGTCCATTTCCTCCGGCCATTCTTCTCGCGTAACTTTGGGTCTTATTCCGCCAAATCGTACCCAGCGTAACGTGTGTCCATTTCCACCGGCCAATCTTCTCGCGTAACGTAGGGTCAGATTCCGCCAAATCGTACCCAGCCTAACGTGTGTCCATTTCCACCGGCTAATCTTCTCGCGT